>RZIQ01000068.1:0-10505 GCA_003992365.1 Aureobasidium sp. P6 | reverse complement strand
AAAAAAAAACAAGGTCCCATGTATCAGCTTGTTCAAAAAAAAAAAAGAAAAAAAAACAAAAAAAAAAAAGGTCCCATGTAACTACTTAGCTTGTTCCAAAAAAAAAAAAAAAAGAAATTCCACTGCCAAAACAAGTAACAATATATTGTGTGGGAAAAGAAAAACGAAAACCTATCGAGTTGCAAGCTACACACATATATATATATTGTGAGATGGACAAGAGTGCGCGCGCATCGAGAGTGCGTCGAATGGTTTTTTTTTGCTTCTCTAAAAGTGGATGATGATTTTCGATATTGGGAGAAGATGACTGTGCTTTTCTACAGCCGACTGTCAGCGCTACGATAAGGGTAGAAAGGAAAAGGTCTCGGTGCGAATGCCTTGCTAAAGTCATACTCAGGCTAGATATAAACACACACTCATTCGACATTGCCCAATCGTGGCGGGGTTTCGTGACTCTTGACTTTAACTTATCAGTCTCTTGAACTTGAATGCGTCACAATGTAATTCAATAGCAAGAACTTGAGGTAGCAATAAGCGTTTGATTCGTAGGTTAAGCTCAATCATACCATGATCAACCTTCACGACGATTCGCACCTCTGCTTCTTGATCTCCTCTCCGCTCGTTCCGCAATTGCTGCATCCCTCAACCAACCTTGTTGAAATGTCCGCTGCTGTTGATGTTGCTTTGCTATCGTGCTGGGCTGTGGCCTAGCCGAAGTCGGATGAAGAGTGGTGGACGATGCATGCGAACTACTAGTCAAGGGTATCGTGGTGGCTCTCGGAATTCGACTCCGCTGCTGGTGTGATGTCGTCTCAACAGTTGTGACTTGACCTTGACTAGATTTTGATGGCAGAACCTCACTTGAGAGTGGTTCGTCAATCTCCACAAGAGTTGCCTCGTCTTCATCCGCCTCGAAAGGTAAAGATTCGATCTTTCTGGCCATCTTCATGGCAGTGAAAGCATCATTTGGTCGGGAGAGCGGTTGCGATGGTTCAAATCTTGGGATTTGTCCTAATGGTTGAGACAAAGGCAGTGGTGGATCTGAAGCAATGGATTGTGTAGACATGGTAGGCGGTGCAGTTGACTGTGTATTAGATGGCGCAATGGCAGTAGGGGTCAGAACACTTGGTGTGTAAGGAAAATCGCCCGGAACTCGCGGAGAATCGTCATGGAATTCTAGTCTTTCTTGGTGTGATCTTGTCAAACCAAACTCTTCGGTTGCTGCATCAACCAAGTCAAGAAGTTCAGGCATAGTCCTTGCCCTTTTCCGAAGAGACTCCGGTGAAGCATCTAGAATGATTGAGCGTCGACCATTGATATTCCGGGAGAAAGCAGGAGCACGCTTGATGTCATCTTCTGGGAGAGCTGCTACCGCTTCCGATACCTTAGCAAGGTCGCGCGAGATTTTCTGGGTCCAATCACTATCTGGCATACCGGTACGAATGTTGGAGATGACTTTGCCCAAGGACCCGCTGTGTTCGACGATGATGGCGTCTATCATGTCACCAAGGTCAGTTGCCACAATACCGCCGAACTTGTTAGGAGGCAAGTCAGTAACCGTTGCTCCAGGTATCTTGACTGATTGATTGTCGATAGTGGTGCCGACGAGCACGTTCGATGGTTGGACCGGGTCAGGCGGTGTTCCACGCTCGGTGAAGGTGGAGCTACTGGCGGTTGGTATAGGTTGGTTTGCTCTGGAATATGGAGTGCTCGTGCCGGCTTGAGCCTCTCGCTTCATAATATCTTGTTCAGCAAGGCAGTCGGGGCACACATCAGGGGAGACTGTTGTTCCACTAGTCTTAGCAAGACGTCTTCCGACAGCCCAAGGGCTCAGAGTGTCGACCTGCTGTCTGATCAGATGACCGGTAGGGATGTACGCACCGCTGTAAGCTTTGTCCATGCCAGCAGGTGCACTCTTTCGAGGTCTGAGTTTGCGACCATGACGATGGCACGTCAAGCGATCGGAGCTGTTTGGCCTGGTTCCTTTCTCGATGTTTGCGGACAAGTGAGGCTGGAACCGTTTGGGCATTGGGCAATGAACTAAGGGGTTGATCGGGGATCGTGATTGGGAAAAGGGTGTCTCTGGTCGAACAGGGGAATCTCTTCGAAGAAATGGAGAAGCACGGTTGATCTCGTCTTTAGGAGGTACATTGACTTGTGGGATGTGAAGAAGATTCGCATCTTTGGTTTTAATAGGTACAATTGATGGTAGTTGTGAAAGGCTGTTGATGGCGCGAATTCGATCAGCAACGCGACCAGGCTGACGAACAGAAGCCGACACATTCGAACTTGAGGACCATGGCTTTATCGATGGCTGGATTGTCGTCTCGTCCTTTGTTTTTGGGAGCTGGACGGATGCTCCAGAGGGGTCTTCATTTGGGGCCCCGTCTAAATTTGGCGGCAAGGGCCATTGAGTGGAGCTTGAGCTTGAGGAATAGACCAGCGACCCATGCCTTGGGTGAGTGCAGTGCATTGGCCAGCATCGGTTCTAAATAAGTAGGATGAATACGTCGAGAAAACTATCAGGCTGTAAGGTGAGTTCGGTAATGAATGATGATGGGTGGACAAGATCGAGCATGAAGCTTGAGTAAACAGTGCGATGCTCAGATCTAAAGCTCACGGGTTTCAAAAAGGAAGGCGCGATGGACCAATTTTGAACGAGGCCTCAGGCCAAAGCAGATTTACTATACATTTTAGAGATGCGACCTAAGTACAACCGCTAGTGCACTTATTTCAAGAAGTTCTGGAGGCTCTCCAAAACCTGATGGTTGGTTAGTAACATGATCGAAAATAACAATGTTCTGGAAAATTGCCTACCTCAAGCTCGATCTTGGCCTCGGCAATGTCCTGCTCGCTGCCACTGCCACTTGCGATCTTCTGGGCCTCGGCAATCTGGTTTCTGACGGCCTATAATCTGTCAGCATTCCGCTATCAGTCGTTTTGGAACTATACGTACCTCAGCGCTGAAGTCCTCGAGGGGGTAGCCCTCAACGGCGTTGATGCTGAGCTTGGAGCCGGGCTGGACGGTAGCGAAACCGCCAGAGACTGTTGATCCCGTATGTTAGCCATGTTCCTGAATCCTTGCTCTTCTCTGTGATTGTTCGATTGTTGAAGCTCGGTGTTGTTTTTGGAATGTGGCGTGAAACGTACGGAAGAACTGCTTGCTGCCGGCGGACTCCTCAATGACCTCGACGAGACCGGGTCTCAGCTGCTCGATGGAAGGGACGTGGCTGGCGAGGACACCCATGTCACCAGTCTCGGCGGGAATGTTGACCTGAACGCTGTAACAGGCCGGTGTCAGTCATGTTGGTTGAACTCTGAGATCGGTATCAGGGAAAATTGTGGGGGATTCGTACACATCTTGGGACTTGTAGATGGCCTGGAGAGAGCTAGATGTCAGCGCAAGTTCATCATTTCCCTTTCTCTTTCTTCACGTGGCAATATCTCCAGAACTAAGGATGTGGGCGGAGCGGAGCGTACTTGGTGAGGAAGAGCAAGAGACAGCTGGATCTTGTCGGCGGCGACGTCGGCATAGCCTCTGCGGGCGAGGGGAGCGGCGAAGGCGGTAGGGCGGACGCGCAGGGCGGCGCGGGCGACACGGAAGGAGTTCATTGTGAGAGGTGGTCGAGCGAGAGGGTTCGTCAATTGCGCGATGGGTCTGCAAGAGCTGGTTGCTTGCGACGTTGGTCCACCGTCTCTCACTCCCGCATCTTGTCGGATTTTGCCGCGACTCTTTCCGACCCTGGACTCTTCTCTTGGCAGTCACTACGATACAACCACTTCATATATGAATCATCTCCTGCACAATCACTCAGAGCATAGTGCCTGCCAATCCATGGCAAGTCTCGAAAAGTATTGTGTCTAGCTTCCAAATGTTCATCTGGATCAGTGCCTGCCAATCCATGGCAAGTCTCGAAAAGTATTGTCTCTAGCTTCCAAATGTTCATCTGGATCACTATCTGCTTCAGTATATCACTCGAGACGAGATTAGAAGCTATTGTTCATACATGAATTTGTCTCCCTGGAGACTCACAGCAGATAATACCATTCGGCTGATTATTCCCCAATGTCGCCCTTCCGATGGACAAGCCCGTCCTATTCTAGACAGCACTGGACCTGACTGATTCGTCGACGACTCGTGTAGCAGGTTCAAATCAAGGTTTGCTGCATTGTGCTTCTTGGTCATTGTATTACTCTGCTCCACGCTGATTTGATGGTATACTCGTGTATTTCAATTTTCTCGTCATGTGTATTTGAAGCCATGAGATTGATTGTTGAACAAGTTCGAGGTATCTCAAGGCCATTACAGCTTGATACTCGACATAGGACAAGCAATGCTTACATGGAGTGTATGCTCTGGGTCATGGACCTGTTACAAGTTTGACACTTCGGGAATCACGAGCTACACAGCCTTGTAGATGAACTGTGGGTGGTCATTGTTTGTCGCTATATTCTACCGCTGTGTGTACGTCCAAGTAGGTGCGTATTTGCTTTCTTCTCATAAGTCTCCTCGCCTTCTCTATTTGGGCGCAGCTTCTTTTGCTCTACCAAGCTCCACAAGGTTCAAATAACCAGTTGAGTTTCTACGACTCTGCTCGACACTTCTTTGACAGAGAATTACCACTTCTCAATCTAGCAATGGGGTCACTTCAAGCCAAAGCTGAATATCCTCCACCGGCACCACTTGGATACGTGCTCTGGCAGAAGCAGACCTTGAGAGATAGCACAGACGCATGGGGGAGAGTGCTTCCAGCCCATTGGATCGAAGAAGACGGATGGAGATTCGTACGTGTTGAAGACCTGGCTAGTGGCAATGAATTGCCACGTTCGATTTCTCCGTCGCCCAGGAAACTCCAGGAACAAGAGTCTCATCACAAGCCAGAGCGTCTTGCAAAGCAGGCGATGGTCAAAGAGTACGTTTTTACAGGCTCTCGTGAGACGGATGTCAAGGCGCTGCAAGGTTACATCCAGGCCTGCAACGAAGCAATCCGCGCTCTTGACCCTGCCGATAGAGCAGCGCGTACACTGGATCGGCTGAAGCTCCGGATGGAAGTGACAATTGTGAAAGAATCCTTGAAAGAGGAACTCGAAGTATGCTGATCAAATCACCAAGTCTCAGGATCCGATGTTGCTGACATGGCTTCCAGATTTTGACCGAAGAGATTTACGAAGACGGCTATTTCGGCTTCCAGAGCGGAGCAGTCGATGACGAGTTGATACGATGGCAGATGCGACCCAAAGGATACCGCTGGGCGTGTCCTAGGTGGTTATAGGTTCAAATTCTGGAGACTCGACGAATTCAATCCTAGTCCTTGTGGCATATGATGACTCTTTTCCATTTGATGAAGAATGCATAGCCTTGTTGTGTGCCCACTGCGCGCGAGGGTATCAAGATGCAGTAACCGCCATGTCTAAGCATTTTCCCAACCTTCAAAAAACGCCGTCGCTCGTGTCATGAAAGATTCGTGTGAGAGGAAGATGAAGGAGAAGTGATTACATGTCCTCGATGTTGGTGCCGTCGCGGCTGAGGAAGAAAGGTCAGTGCTGGTGAGAGAATCAAAGTTGCACGGAAGACTCACGGGATGTACTTGACACCAGCAGCCTCGACGGTAGAGATGACTTCTTCGGGCAGCTGTGCAAGACAGTCAGCACAGGCGAAACAGGAGATGCGAGGGTACAAAGACTCACAATGCCAGTGACTTTGACGGCATAAACACCAGCGACGTAGCTGTCGAGGCGCTGCCATCTCGCAACCCAACTGGACGAAGGATCGGCGAGAGTGATGAGACCTTCAAAGACCTGGCTGGTGCATTCCTGGATGGCATCGTCGTGGCCGGCCAGCTCGAGGAACTCTTCACAATTGGGACATCCTTCGCGACGGAAGCGCGAACCTGGAAGCACAATGCTGCAGACCATGCAGGCGCGCAGGGCACGGTGTTGCGAGGGCGGCACAAAGTTGGACATGTTGGCTGATGTGAAGGTTCGAGAGCGAAGAGAAGGTGCGGATGGCCAACAAGGCGGTCTTTGTTCTTGGAATGCGCACGCAACTGGCAGGAGCAACGAATCCACATGTCCGCCATGACTTGCTTGAGCTCGGCTGCAGCTGCCTTGCTGGTCTCGATATTCACATTGCAGGCCAAGCTTTCGTCAGAGAGACCGAGGCGTCGGCGGCGAGCAGCAACAGCAATATCAATTTCAACTCTCACCAACCCGCTAGTATCCACTCCCGGCCTGTTGCTGCATCTTTTCTGATCTGCTCATTGTTTTGCTGGGGCATCTGTATCTGCGCTTTATACCTGCATCAACTCCCTTCCCATTGTTAAAATTACCGTTTATCCATATAAATCACCCCCACCATCATCGACATGGAAGAGGCAACTGCCCTCAAGAACAAGGGCAACGACGCTTTCAAAAACAAGGAATGGCCCAAAGCCATCGACTTTTACTCTCAAGCAATCGACAAGTACGACAAAGAGCCCTCTTTCTACACCAACAGAGCCCAGGTTTGCATTCACTCGCCTGTCTAGCCGCCGCTACTATCCCACTGACTCG
Organism: Aureobasidium sp. P6; assembly: GCA_003992365.1. Taxonomy (NCBI): domain Eukaryota; kingdom Fungi; phylum Ascomycota; class Dothideomycetes; order Dothideales; family Saccotheciaceae; genus Aureobasidium; species Aureobasidium sp. P6. The sequence goes on along the minus strand of RZIQ01000068.1, from coordinate 3,953 downwards.
ACGTAACAAGGCTCACATCCGACTTGAAGCATACGGCTATGCTATCGCCGATGCTACAAAGGCCATCGAGCTGAACCCCGACTTTGTCAAGGTACCACATGCTGCCCTGCCTTTGCCCACGTGCTCTCCTGCTCACTCTTCAACCAGGCATACTACCGTCGCGCTGTCGCCAACACCGCCATCTTGAGGCATTCCGACGCCATCCACGACTGGAAGATTGTTGTCAAGAAGCAACCCGCAGACAAGGTCGCCCGTGCTCAACACGATGCATGCCAGAAGATCATCAAGCGCGATGCCTTCCTCAAGGCCATCGAGGCCCCCGATGCCCCCTCGGCCGCCGAAGGCCTCGACCTGGACAACATGGCCATTCCTTCAGACTATGATGGTGTCAAGCTCGGGGACAAGATGACTCAAGAATTTGTCGACGACATCATTGAGCGTTTCAAGGTCGGCAAGAAGCTGCCGCTGAAATACGTCTACCAGATCATTCTGGCCGTCAAAGAGATCTGCTACAACGAGCCTACCATGGTCGAGACACATGTTGACCAGGGCAAGAAGATTACCGTCTGCGGTGACACTCACGGACAGTACTTTGACTTGATGGAGATTTTCAGAATGAACGGTCGTCCTTCGGCTGATCACGCCTATCTTTTCAACGGAGACTTTGTCGACAGAGGCAGCTGGTCGTGCGAGATTGCGCTCCTGCTCTACGCATACAAGTGGCTCCACCCTACCTCGATGTTCCTGAACCGCGGCAACCACGAAACGGACGACATGAACAGAATGTACGGATTCGAAGGAGAGTGCAAGGCCAAGTACAACGAGCGCACGTTCAAACTCTTCTCCGAGTCGTTCAGCGCATTGCCTCTGGCCACGTTGATCGGCGACAAGTACTTTGTTCTTCACGGTGGCCTCTTCTCGGACGACAACATCACACTCGACGATGTGCGAAAGCTCAACAGACACAACCAGAAGCAGCCCGGACAGAGCGGACTGATGATGGAGATGCTGTGGACAGACCCGCAAACGGCACCGGGAAGAGGCCCCAGCAAGCGCGGAGTCGGACTGCAGTTCGGACCCGACGTGACCAAGAGATTCTGCGAGAAGAACGGACTCGAGGCCATCATCCGAAGTCACGAAGTCAGAATGGACGGTTACGAGAAGGAGCACGACAGCAAGTGTATCACCATCTTCTCGGCACCCAACTACTGCGACTCGACAGGAAACAGGGGAGCGTTCATCAACATCGAAAACGACTACAAGCTGCAGTTCCAGCAGTTTGATGCGGTCAAGCATCCAGACATCAAGCCAATGGCGTACGCCAGCTCACCGATGATGGGAATGATGTAAAGAGAGCAGGGATATACCAAAAGGATTCGAGATACAGGCGTTCTGGAGTGGATGATATGTGCAAAAGTCATGGCATGCAGCATTTAGCGGGATTCTGTTGTGTAGAGAGATATGACGGGGGCCGAATGTAGGATTAGATGTCGATACAGAAGGATGAATAGACGACTTTCACATGCTGACGACGACGACAAGACGAGTCTTGGCGCGATCAGGGTGTTTTCCGAGGTTGAAAAGGGCAAACAATTGGACGGACCAAGTGAAGCGCTCGTCAGGCTACGATGCGCCTTCCCAAGCTGAGTCGGCTGCAGAGTCGCTTCACCGTGTCGCTGACGGCGTCTTTTGTCGTCGTGTGTATCATCTATCTTTTCCTCTGGAATCCGCACTTTGCCTATGCCGCCGCCGCCGCCGCCGACATAGACGTCCCGAGCAGCCGCGACTCGTCGTCGATTGTCCTGGACGATTATGCCCTCGATCTGAGCGATGGTGTGGATGAGCTGGACGACTTGGACACGGATGAGTACGCAGGACGTCAAGAGCAGGAACATGGCAAAAGAGCGGCAGGAGATGTCGTCACACTAGGCGGCAGCAACGTGCCCGGCCTGCTTAACATCCAAGCGGGTAACACGACCATCTGGCACTTTTCAAACTCGTCGCTCTGGGCTCCCTACGCCGACGACACCCCGGGCCTTCCCAGCAACATCGACGACGGCGACTCGGGCGACTCTGGCACCATCTACAAGCGCCAGCTGCAATCCCACAGGCTCGTCTACATCTCCGTCACGACATGTCTGCAGCCCCAGTGGAATGCCTCGATCAACCAGACCGTCCTGCCACCACAGCTCACCCTCTATGTCTCCAACTCCACCTCGAACAAGGAGCCCGGCCCCACAGGCCCTGCCAACTCGCAGGTTGCCATCAAGCTCAACGAGGGCTTTGCCAACTACTCGATGAATGCCACGACCGACATGTACATGTCTGTCCATGCCCCTGACCTGCCTGCAAACTTTACTGGCATCTGGAACTACGAGATTGCTGCTTCTATCGACAACTACTACCACGCTGCCCATCCCGAATCGCCCTTTCTCTATCTCGTCGACACAGACACTCATGCCGCCCTGCTCGTCACCAACAACTTGACTCAGGAGAATCCAGACAGCGACATTTACCAAAAGTGGATGAACCTCACCTCGCCCTTCACCGTCTTCGTCCAGCCCACCATCGACAAGAGACTCGACGGTATGAGGAACAGCTACTGCGGCATGACCCACGCTAGCATCAACAATGCTTCGAGCTCGGTCCAGTCGGGCATGATCACCCGTGGCTTGGGCCACAAGCCCAAAGAGCAATTCTACATTCAAGAGCTCAACGGCAGTACCTCGTACTTTGGCGTCTTGGCCATGGAGGGCAACTCGACAAAGACGGGCAGTGGTGTTGTTGGTGGCGGCGGTCAAGTCTGGCAGCCCGTCAATTTCAAGACAAAGGCCGACAACAACTGTGCACTCGTCTTCAATTTGACTTTCTGCCATGATGTTGCCTATGCCGTTCCTAGCAACCCGGAAAGATACCCGGACCAGCCTTCCTTGAGTGCCGTCTACGACTCGTATGCCGCCGGCCTGTACGAGAACTTTGCCAAGTCACTCGACCAGATTGCCTGCAACACGACCCTCTCAGCGCAGTACTCTCCAGCCAAGAATTGCGACGATTGCGCAGACGCCTACAAGCAATGGCTCTGTGCAGTCACCATGCCACGCTGCGAAGACTTTTCCTCTCCCCTCCCCTGGCTGCAACCCCGAAACATGGGTCAAAAGCCCCTCAACACGTCCTCCTCCATGGCCGCCCCTGACCTCTACGCACAAGTCCAAGATCAACTGGGCCAGCAATACATCCCCATGACCTCTGCCCCCAGCGACAGCAACGCCTGGCGACAAACATACGGCTCTGTAGCCGCATCCAACTCCTCCCGCAACCCCGGCATCATCGTAGACGACATCGCCCCTGGTCCCTACAAGGAAGTCAAGCCTTGCCAGGATTTGTGCTTTAGTCTTGTACGCAGTTGTCCCGCTTCTTTGGGGTTTGCGTGCCCGGATCCGGGCAGGGGGCTTGAGGTTGATTATGGCGAAAGGAGTGACGACGGGCAGGTCACTTGCAGTTATCTGGGTGCGGTTTATTATCTGAATGCTGCTCCTGCGTTCAATGGTGATGTGTCGAGGTTGGCGGTTTCTGTCGCCGTGGGCTTGTCGTTGTGGGTGTTGTTGGCTTGATGTTACAGACGGACAAAAAAAAAACGGAGTGTTCTTTTTACTTGTAGCATAGCGAGGGGCGTCTCTACTTACTTCTTTTTTTTTTGTCTCCCTCTCTTTTTTTTTCTATTGATACCAACCAAAAGAATCTGGCAATTTTGATTCTCTCCTGTTCTTCCCCAAGTATGTTTTTTTTTTGTCTTTATGATGGCCATCAATCAGACCTCCCTCTTCTTTTCTCTTTTCTTCTTCTTCTTCTTCTTCTTCTTCTTCTTCTTCTTCTTCTTCTTCTTCTTCTTCTTCTTCTTCTTCTTCTTCTTCTTCTTCTTCTTCTTCTTCTTCTTCTTCTTCTTCTTCTTCTTC
>RZIQ01000067.1:117990-129974 GCA_003992365.1 Aureobasidium sp. P6 | reverse complement strand
TGATTCTAGCGGTGCCTGGCAAGTCGCTGGATGGTGCTCCGATAATCTAGCTGAACCAGCACCATCATTGACAACATCGTGCGCATGTCACATGTGCAGGCCAATGAAGCACAATCCTTGTGTTCTCATTCTCTCGTACGGACAACAACAACAATAACATTGCGCCGCACATGTCCTTGCGCTTCTAAAAGTGAAGGCCATCATTCACTGACGTCGCAACATCACCTCTCGACGCAATCTCAGCTCCTACCCAAGGCAATCGTTCCTTACTCTTCCTTTACAAGCACCACCACGGCCATGTTCAAAATCGGTCCTCCTGGGTCGTCGAGCGGCTCTGAGCTATCCAGCAGATCTCAGTCCCCCAGCAAGGAATCAGAATGGTCAACAACATCCGAACCTTTTGTTGAACCAAAGACTCCTGAGAAGCCCGAATCGTCTGATGAAGCAGCCTGGTCTGATCACAGCGAAACCCCTGTCAGACCCCGTATGCGCAACAAAACTGGAAGAGTCATCCCTCGCAGGTCAACCATCAGCTCACTAGACTCCACCTACTACGAGTCGGACGAATGGTCTGAACTCAGCCTTGAGGAGTTTCCTGACTTTGACTCCCAGATTTCAATCGGTGAGCGCAAAGTCAAGTACACTATCACCGTGGAGTCGACCGTGGTCGGGCCCGCGCCTCCTGTAGGTCATTCGTCTTGTACACGTGCAGCTGTATAGTCATCTAACTATCCCAGATTGCCATTCACTCGGACTTCAAACATTCACGTGAGGCTTGGGGCCTGCCTCCTCTTGCACTGCGCTGTCCCGATGACAGTCGTCGCCACCCTTCACACATCTACGAGTGGGATACGCTAAAGCTCAACTGCTACGATGATCACGAGAAAGATTGCACCCTCTGCGGAGCTTCTTGCTGCTCTGTCAAAGCCTACAGCGAAGCCCTCAAGGCAGACCCACACCCTAACCCAATGGTGCCCCTGAAGTACCGCGAATCTTTCCAGCGCGATATTGACGAGATCAATGCCCTCAAACCACGAGTCACTGATCCGTTCACAAGAATGCTTACATGCGACACCTGCTACCGTAATGTCTGCCCTCAGTGCGCGGGCCGCTGCATGAAGCCGTCTTGTCTCAGGGTCATCTGCAAGTCATGTGGTGATCCCAACCCCTGGATTCATTGCCAGTGTGAGATGATTGATGGCAAAGTCAAGATCAGCTACCTTTGAACGCCGAGCAACGTCGATTCGTATTGCTCTTATCAATGCTCATGACTCAGCGACCAACATCAATGTCGTGTTTGCTTTCTTGACGATATGGCTGGCTCTTTGCAACCAACTTGTCAACTGCACCTACAGCCACACCGCAAGGAGAGAAGTGGCTCGACTTCGAGTATGAAGATAGAGGAAATGAAAAAGACGGTGGTTGGGAATTGCTGATGGAAGCGATGATTGGAGGTTGGCTCGAGGACAGAATATTAGGGTGTCACGCATGCTCGATAATAAATGTGGGAGCGGCAAGAGGTCGCTTTAACCTCACCCCGCCTGCTGCCGATATAGGCGTAGTGACAAGACAAAAGAAAGGCTTTCGCCATGTCTGCCAACTGCTGTACTGTGATTTCGAGATTAGTCTTTGTTCAACCTTGCGCACATATTTGATATTCCACGAGATGTATCTGGATGAAGTCGGACTCACTCGTGCCTGTAGGATGACAATATAACGGCAATAGATTGGAACGGTTAATTGGATGTATACAGAGACGGCGGTGTCGGCCTTCGGCAGAAAATAACCCGGCGGACGGCAAGCCGATTCTTTTGGCCGGACGTGCGTCATACAAAGCCCTGCGAAGATGGCCATCCACACGCCATCACTTTTTGATAAGGAGTCTTTCTTTTTTCGGTTTGACGCCGACGTTGCAAAGACTTGCACAAGAGGAGGTTTCTCGCAGACAATACATCATCACCTCTGCTCTTCTCTTCCCATCACATGCAGGGCATCACCGTCCACGCTCAAACGACGACGCGCCGCCCTCTAGGAAGCAATGAGTACGGCTGCCGGTCCCGGCGCATCCCGAGATGTCAAGTCTGAGATACTCGCTACTCCCACGAGCAAGACAAGATGGAACACACACAATCTAGGACTCAGACTCTGCGCCGATGCGGCAGCGGCAGCAACGGCAGGTGCCTTGGTCGCTCCCGTCATCACGGCCATCGACAAGGCCATCATTGAGAATGCTTCGGGCAGACAGACGCTAGGCCGCTCCTTGCGCGACTCCTTCGCTACCCTCACTCTGCGGCCCCACCATTTCCTCTTCTCCAAACCGTTTGCTCTGATCTTTGCCCTCTATGCCGGTACATATGTCACGGCCAACGCTCTCGACACGTGCTCTTCGACATTGCACGCCAAACCCGCCTCCACCACCACATCAGGCCCGGCCAAGTTCCTCGCAACATCTTCTGCGAACCTGAGCTTGTGCCTGTACAAAGACAGCCGCTTTGCAAAACTCTTTGGCGCCGCGACATCTACTCCGCGTGCCATTCCCGGGCCCAGTTATGCTCTGTTCGCACTCCGAGACTGCCTTACGGTGTTTGCGTCTTTCAACGTGCCGCCGTTGATAGCACCCATGCTGCCCTTGTCCGACAATGTCCAGAAGCACGTTTCTGCTGCATCGGCTGCGCAGTTCCTGGCCCCCGCTGCCGTGCAATTGATTTCCACGCCTTTGCATTTGCTGGGTCTGGATCTGTACAATCGGGATGGCAGTCTTGGCGCTAGAGACAGGATGGCCAAGGTCAGGAGAGATTGGCTGAAGAGTTCTTTTGCGAGGATGGCCAGGATTGTGCCTGCGTTTGGCGTGGGCGGGGTGGTTAATACGAGGGTCAGAGCTGGGTTGATGAAGAAGTTGGAGTAGTGCTGTGGTTTTTTTTTTCCTTGGCCTCTCTGCTCTTCTTGATTCTCTCCGTCTCTGTCTGCTACGAAGTCATGACTGTTTAGTTCTCGATGGAGCTGGTTTTTTTTTTCTTTTTTCTTTTCACTTTGCCAGCGCTTGTATCGGGTCTTCTCAAAGATCTGGACGTAACTCTTCATGTATCAGCATACTGGCGCTAGGGGATGTTGCTTTCTTTTCGTGGTGTTGTTCAGCTTTAGACATAGAACGTAATAATGGCTTTTCTATCTTCTGTACACTCTGCCGTGTTGCCCGTGGGATAACACACACTCAATGGTCAAGCGTGGACAGTGCAGTGTTGCCACCAGAACCTTGGTCCTCTCTACATCCTCGAGAACAAAACCAAAGCGAGTCCTATTATGGTGATTGATCTGCAAGTCCTCAAACCCACAATTCGACTGTGTTGGACAAGACAAGATGAGTGCTTCCTGATACATTTTTCAGGATCGATAACATCATGACAGGGTGATGAGAGCAACAGTCATTTGTTCCTTTTCAGAGATTGCGTGTGTGAGATCTTGATTTGTGGCCATATGAAGCCAATCCCCCACCGCCTTATGAATTTCTTTGACCTCACACGCTAACAGTATACGCAGGCGAAGTAGTGATGCTACTCTGCCAACCATCCTCAAACTCGTAGCCAGGCGGCGCAGCAACCTCGTGAAAAGCAGGCGGCGCATCCTCGCCTCTCTGCTCCTCCTCCACCAGCCCTCCCGGATAAATCTCCAACGGCACTTCGACTCTCCTGTCCACAACGTCGCCAGACGTGCCGTCCACCAACTGCACAGTGACTTGCACCATGTAATCGAGTCGGAAATAGCTGATTGCAAAGTTTGGGACAATCATCGACGCATCCCCGCGCGTCATGTCTACGAGTTGCATGTCGCGTTTGACGAGCACCGGTGTATTGTCGAGAGGTGTTTCCAGGCCGCGGCCCAGCAGTTTGAAGCGGCAGATGTGTATGTTTTCTTTTGGTTGGGTGAGCTCGGCGGTCGGGGACGGGTTGTAGCTTGCCACTGCGCTGTAGCCCACTTGTGCTTTTAGTGCCAACTCGCAGGCGTTGAGGGTGAAGGTTGATTCCGAGGTGCCGGTGCAGAGCAGGTGGATGGAGAATTTCTGCCAGGCGCCGAGTTTGGAGGGCATGGAGATGCTGATGTTGACGTCTTGTTGTTGTTTTATGCTGACGGCCGAGGAGCGTCTTCGCGCGAGTGCCGTTCTCCAGGACGGCTTTTGGGTTGGGTCGAGCAGTTTAAAGGTCGTGGGTGTTGGTGGTGGGAGTTCGTGATGGTCAAAAGTCCAGACGTTGACAGGTCGCTCTATCTCCATGAAGCGAGTTTTGTGATTTGGGTTGACGCAGAGTCGTAGAGAGTAGACGATCCGAGGGACCTGTAGGACATCCCAAGTTGGCGGTATTGATTGTGGTTCCGGCACAAACGGGACTTTGATCTTCTCCGGTATTTGGAACTCGAATGACCATCCATGCGCTCGTGGAGACACCTTGTGAGGACCCTCGAATATGACTTTTTCATGGCGAAAGAGATTCTGATTTTGAGTGCGCACGCATCCATAAGAGCTTTGGTTATCGTTCAATCCGCTGTAGAGAGTGGCCTTGAAGACGATAGTCATTCTTTCTATCTTTACTTCAGATGAAGGTGAGAAGCTCGCCCAACCCTTGATGGATTGACCAGGCCTGTAGTGGTGCGAGAGTTGATCTGTCTGGTCAATTGAGTCGCCATCAAGTATGATTCGTAAATCATCATGAGCAAGAATGTTGGTCATTCTGTCGCTTTATAGTTTCAAGGTGTTGTGACGACCGCAGAGAGGGTCGATGGTTGAGTATATGCGTCCTCGACCAGACAAGAGAGGATCGACGTGGTTTCACGAGTGTTGTGAAAAGGTCAGTGGACAGCTTGAGAGAAGAGGGAAGATATAATATTTGATATCGGAACATCCAAGGTTCCAAGCACCACTGGGCACATGACGAACCACAGGTTTAACGGCCGTCCATTCCCGAATGGGGATCGCGGGGATCTGCCGACTACCGAAAAAAGGTTCAAGGCAAGAACTTGATCATCGTTCACACGGCACCTGAGAGTCTCGAACAGGACATGCAGTCTCGCGATTGTCTGATCAAAGAACCCAACGAAACCATAAGAGATGTTGTGGAAAGAGAGTCTGCTCATACCTGCCGAGGCTGCAATCGAGGCGGTGCAATGCGCCCATTTTCGCTTGATGAACTGGCCAAGGCTGGGCATTGAGAGAACAGAGAAGAGTAGCTGTATTGGCACTTGGACGACGGATGGTGTGAACAGAACATGGAAGGGGAGTCGGAACGGATTTGATCATTTCTACTGGTCGGCTCGTCGGGCTGATGGAGAGGCAGATGGGTGCAAAGTATATATATACACACGAGAAGGCTTTGACTCGTAATTTCCATAGCTTTTATTGTCTTTCTGGTTCGAGGATTAAATGGATGGTTGGATTCCAGAATCTAGTGCTTGGCCTCTTTCTTCTCGCTCTCCTTGAGGAACTGCCTGTGTGGTGAGAAGTAATCGTCAGCATGCGCTCCACAAGGCTGTGAATGCTCAAAAAGATCCAATTATCAATATCTCGAACGGTTGATGTCCCTTGCTCTTTCTATCGCGGAAAGCAGGCTGGAAGAGGCGACGTACTGAATGAAGTCGGCCTCGTCCTTGGATGAAGCGTTGATGGGAGGGGTCGAGCCGGTGACCTTCTTGCTGCCACCGCTTGAGGCGTAACCGATACCGGCGAAGAGCGAAGTGAGGATACCGAGGGCGAGCTGTTGATGGGTTTGTCAATCATCTGTGGTCGCGGCGTTCGGGAGGCATGTCCAAGGGGGCGCGCGCGTACGTGGTGGGAGCCGACCTGGCGGCCCATGATGTTGTACATAACAACCATTTTGACGACGAGGGGATTGACGGGTGGTACGGGGGGAGAAAGATGCGATACGGATCCTATGCTCGTCCTTGCAACGCTGCGAGTTGAGGAGCTGCAGCGCCGGCTGCTGCCCGGAAGAAGCCGATGGCACTGGCGATTGAGCTGCTTGGCTAACTCCTTCACAACTTCCTTGTGCCTTGCATAATCTCCCCACGCCCGACCGAGGCTCCGGCTTGTGACGTAGAACTCACGTTGGTCATCGCTCACACATATGTCTATATCTGTTGTCGCATGAGTCCCAGATCCATCTGCGCGAACCCCTTCTCTCTGGCCTTTGACAAGAAAGACACGAACAACGTATCCACCATGTCTGACGACAAGAAGAACAACACCAACCCCAGGACGCTCGACTTCGACGACGTACCGCGCGAGCGCTCAGAACCCAGACCCGATTTCTCCAAACCTCTGCCCCGCAAAAGGCTGCCTGCCGCTCTGCAAGATACGCTGGACAATGAGGAGAAACTGTGGGAAGCCATGTACGAGGGCCATGCCCAAGAGTCGACCGAGACCCCCGTCCGTTATGCTGCCTATGCATCGCGAGTCCGCACCATCCTGATGTCTGCCCACCGCTACGTCGCCTATACTAGTGACATTGGCGAGAGCTTCCGACCCGTCGCCCATCCTTATCTCGTAAAAGGTGCTTATGGTGTCTCTTGGGCATACTTGATCGGCGATGTCACTCATGAAGGCTACAAAGCCTATCTTCGCAACCAGCGTACCCTCAACCCTGACGCCTCGGAGGACAGCTCGAATGTGGTGAGCAGCGACAAGCACGTCCAGCCTCAGCCTCAGCAAGTATCACTTGGCTCCGGCGTCACTGGTGGCAGCATCGGCCAGGCCTCTCCGGCCAAAGTTCCACTCATCGAGGACTACAGAGTGGTCATGACGCAAAGAGCCATTTTCCAGGGCATTGCCAGTATGGGTTTGCCCGCCTTCACCATTCACTCGATTGTCAAGTACGCCGGTCAAGCCTTGAAGAACAACAAGAATGCCAAGCTCCGAACATGGGGTCCCATTGGTGTAAGTACTTGTAGGTCAAACCGAAGGCATATCGATGCTAATCTCTTCGTAGTTGGGCCTTGCCGCTGTGCCAGCACTCCCGTTCATGTTTGATGAGCCCGTTGAACACGCTGTCGAATGGGTGTTCCACAAGGCATTTGCAACAGCCGGAGGAGATGCAGCCGTACACGGTCGTCCCGAGACAGGCAGAACTACCCTGCAACAGATAGAGTCCAAGGCCGGCGCTGCGAAAGAGAAGGAGCTATGATCGAATCTTCCGTACAAGTTGTATATAATGACATCTCGGCTCAGAATGCTGAAATCTTAGTCACCCCTTGGTCGACAGATTTGATGTAATCGAGACACGGTATCGCTGTTTTGGGTTCGATGATGCATGTCTAATGCGACACGGATGCTAGGATATATGTTTGATTGATCATATCACGATGACGAGAAGCTAGGATAGGCTCTTGCTAGAGGTTCTTTTGCGGTTTCCCACGCAAGCCAATCGGAACGCGTAGTGCTAAAGTAAGTCAGTAATGGCAGAGATGATGGAATATGACAGGAGACATACGGCAACAACCCCATACCGTTGACTTTCCAGATACCCAAAGCTAGAGCCAGGAAGTTACAAGCAACGTAGGCAAGCTTGACAAGGATCAAGCGATCGCGGGTACCTTCGGTTTCGAAGCGTGCAAAGACATTCTGGATGTTGATGAGGGCTTGAATGGGACCCTTGAACAGCATGAAGACCATCATGATACTGAAAATCTGCAAACTGTTGCCTGACATGTACATGCCGAAAGCGTTCATGGGCAGCTGCTTGGCCGGCGCGATGGCCATTTCCCAAGCCTTCTTGAGCTTCAAAGTATCCATCTCTTCTGTCGTGGGTGCTTTACGCGAGGATGTTTGGGCGACTGCTGTCTTGGAGGACTTGGACTGGATCGAGTTAGTGCGAGGCTGAGGGCGACAAGAGCAGGCGGATGGACCTTGTTGGTGCCAACAGTGGTCGGCGCAGTGTAGCCTGGCGGATCGGGAATGCTCGAAGCTTTGGGCTTGGTGGTTGGAGGCGAGTTGAGGTCAACGACCCATTGCGGCGGCAGAGGAACGGCCATGTCTGTGGATGATGTGTTTGGGGTTTGAGTGAGATGAAGGAGGCCGTGGTTGGAAAGACGGGCCAAGGAAGGCAATGGCCCTCCCGCTGTCATGCTTCCTTCCTTCCCCACCATGACCATCGCGACTTCCTCCAGTCGAAGAATAACATTCATCCATCCTCGACATTTTCGGCAGGCACTCTCTCCACCCATCCTCACGACTGGTGCTCCCCCCACTCAATCACGCGACCCGGGACTCGATTGATACCAAGAAGAGGGGCACGCGAACCAGCGCCGGGATTGGTCTACCAGACCTCCCTATTGTCACGCCGCCAGAATGAGTGCAGGAAACCAAGATGCCAAACTCTTTGCTAGAGTGAGTCTCCGTGTCCCCTCTCCCCCCAGCAATCGCCATGTTTGCACCTATCTTTTTCCACGACCGACACTTACCCGCGCATCGCAACCAACAGGGCAAAGTGGCCGAACTGCGACAAGAACTGCAAGGCACCGGAGGAAAGAAGGACAAAGGCCATCTCGGCAAGAAGATCGCCCTCAAGAAGATTGTCGCGAACATGACCATGAGCAACAACGACATGATCGCTCTGTTTCCCGATGTCATCCAGGTCATGGGTCTGGCCAGTCTGGAGATCAAGAAGATGTGCTTCCTCTACCTCGTCCACTACGCCAGGATAAAGCCCGAAATCGCCCTCAAGGCCCTCCCTCATCTTGTCCAGGTTTGTCGACTCCTTGGAACCTACTGGCCAACCATCTAACCAAGCCACAGGACATGGAAGACACTAACCCTCTAGTACGAGCCCTTGCCTTACGAACAATGTCATACATCCACGTCCGTGAATTCGTCGAAGCCGCCGTCACCCCCACCAAACATCTTCTGCGAGATGCAGACCCATACGTACGCAAAACGGCTTGTTTCTGTGTCGCCAAACTTTACGACCACGACAAGACCTTGGTCGAGAACTCGGATTTGATTGCTGGTTTGAACAACATGTTAAGAGATGAGAATCCGACAGTCGTCTCGAGCGCTTTGGCATCTCTCACCGACATCTGGGAGAGGAGCGAGTCCATCAAACTCACCATTGACTATAACAGCGCTTCCAAGATCGCCTCAATCCTGGCAGAGACATCCGAATGGAACCAAACGTATATTCTAGAAGCTCTCATGAACTTCGTCCCACAGGACTCGGGTCAGGCTTCAATGTTGGCCGAGCGCATCACTCCTCGACTGTCTCACACCAACTCTGCTGTCGTTCTCGGATGCATTCGCCTTATTCTGTACCTTATGAATTACATCGCCGACGAGAAGACCATCACAGCGTTGATGAACAAACTCTCTCCGCCGCTTGTTACATTGCTATCAAAAGGCCACGAGATTCAGTATCTGGCTTTGCGAAACGCTCTCCTAATTCTGCAAAGGAGACCCGATATCTTGAAGAACGACATTCGTGTCTTCTTCTGCAAGTACAATGATCCAATATATGTCAAGGTCACCAAACTCGAACTCATCTTCATGCTGGCGACTCAGGACAACATCAAGGAGGTCTTGGCTGAACTGAGAGAGTACGCTACCGAAATCGATATTCATTTCGTCCGCAAATCTGTACGCGCAATTGGAAAGCTGGCCATCAAGATCGAGCCTGCCGCAAGACTTTGTATCAATACACTGTTGGAATTGGTCGCGACAAAGGTTTCCTACATCGTACAAGAAGCGACAGTCGTCATTCGCAACATTTTCCGCAAGTACCCGAATCAGTACGAGTCTATCATCAGCACGTTATGTGAAAATCTTGATTCTCTGGATGAGCCCGAGGCAAAGGCCGCCATGATCTGGATTATTGGACAATATGCCGACAGAATTGACAACAGTGATGTTCTTCTTGACGACTTCCTGTACACTTTTGCCGACGAGCCGCATGAAGTGCAACTTGCTCTTCTGACAGCGACAGTCAAGCTCTTCATTCAACGACCCAAAAAGGGTCAAGAGCTTGTACCAAAGGTTCTAAAATGGGCTACCGAAGAAACAGACAATCCAGACCTTCGAGACAGAGGTTACATGTACTGGCGCCTTCTCTCATCAGATCCGGTGGCGGCAAAGCAAGTCGTCATGGGTGAGAAGCCTCCAATCACTGCAGAGACAGAGAAACTCGACCCCTTTACTCTGCAAGAAATGTGCTTGGTGGTTGGCTCTCTTGCGACAATATACCTGAAGCCAATCAAGTCCGTCTTCCGATCTGCTCGCCCACGCATTGTTCCAGAGAGTCCCGCACTGCAGAAGCATAGATTACCAAGTCACCAAGCCATGCTGGATGCCCAGAAACACTGGACAGAGATGACTTCAATGAGCGGCGCACAGCAGCGACAGAATGGCAACGCTCAGACCTCAAATGGCGACATTGCGGCAGCAGCAGACGCCGCAGATCTTTATTTCTCCAGCATCGGCACTCAACAAATGGCGAGTATGGCCTTGAACGATGATGGCTATACATCACCAATCACTCCAGGTGGTGCTCAGACCATGTTTGTCGTGAACCAAAACCAACCACAACAGGTCTATCAGCCCACTGTTGGCAATGGAAATGGTGACCTTTTGAGCTTCTAGTCATACTATAGATATGCATTGTTCCATTTTAGTGTAAATAATACCTATGTTTTGTGTGTCAAATTGTTTTACAATAATGTGTTTTGCGATCAGATCGGAAGTTGCAACTGTGATGCCGATGCAACAGCCAGGACCTTTGGATCCAGAAGATCTTCGCAGTACTCTTGAATTCAAAGAACAATTTATCGTCTGGAATCACCCACGTAGTAGCCAAGGAAAATACATTTGTGCTTGCATTGAACCAAAGCCACACCAAATCCTGGCAAGGAAAATTTCAATGCTGTACAGGTGCATGTAAGCGTCAATATCACTTCGACCAAGAACAAATGACAACGCTTGGAAGCAAGGGCTCTCAGACATCGAAACAACCACGACAAGAGGCCGAATCAGAACAAAGATAGAGAGAAAAGAGAAGAAAAGAAGAAGAAGAACAGAAAATATGCCACCACGACCCTTTCCGCAAGCAATAAACATAGGCACAGACATCTGCCACGCCAAACGCTTCGAAAAATACTTCTCGCACGTCAACGCGCGGCACGACCTTTTCAAACTCTTTGACAGGACATTTCTGCCCGCCGAGCAACGCCAGTTTTGGAGACTTTATCTGCAGAGATCGAATCTCGATTGGAGTTGGGACCGGCAGGGTGTGACGAGTGCTACATTGTACATCGGTGGGAGGTGAGTTTTTATTCTTTTTTTTCAACCTTTTTCTTTGCCACGGAAAAGTTCAGAGGGGTTTCCAAGGACAATGCTAATGAAGGAGAGGGTTAAAAAAAAACCAGATGGGCAGCCAAAGAAGCAGTAATCAAAGCCTACTCCTCACACCGCAGGTTGATGCTGCGACAAGTCGAGATACGAAAAGACGCAAAGACCAAACAGCCATATGGGATCGTGCACGATGAGCCTTTAGACCCGCCCGTATACCCACGCGCTTTTGACATCTACAGCACTCTTGTCCGCCGCCAGTTATCCAATCTAGGAGACGAGCATCGTCAAGCTGCCTCTTCATCATCATCACAACAAAAACAACAACAACCCATCGACACTACTCCACCTCCTGGGATCCTGGATGAACGAGGCATGTTGGATCTAGATGCCGTGACATGTGCTCTCGGAACCAAAAACCCGCCGATATCAAAGACTCATGTCGAGGACAGACAATCAAAAGCACGACACGTCGTCTCGGCAGCAGAAGCGAAAAGGCAGATTGAAAAGGAAAAGGAAGCGGACGATCTAGAGAAGATCCGTGGTCAGATTGTCAAAGTGTCGATTTCGCATGATGGCGAGTTTTGCGTTGCTACTGCTTTGGCGGCTTTGGGGACGTGAAATAGAGAGAGAGAGAGAGAGAGAGAGAGAGAGAGAGAGAGAGAGAGAG
>RZIQ01000067.1:0-117230 GCA_003992365.1 Aureobasidium sp. P6 | reverse complement strand
AAAAAAAAAAAAAAAAAAAAAAAAAACAGGGTTGCAAGGTCCTCGTCTTCGGCGCGTTCGTCGGTCATGGTCGTCGATCGTTGTGATGGAGAAGAACAAAAAAGGGAAATGGTGGGTCGTGCTCCAAACGTCGCTGACGTGGTAAGAGAGGCCACTATGTAATGCAGACCAACAAAGGGGGAAAGAAAATGTCAAGTATGAGGCGCTCGGTAAAGACATGACCAGATGATGCTGAGAACGCCCAAAGATGCTAGCAACAGTATGTTTCCAAGAGCCAGGCACGGTGTCACCTCCCGTGAGCACTCTGCACAACAAGCATCATCTTTTCGTTTTGTTGGATCGCGTCTTCCAGTGTATCGTCATTGATGAGCGGCGTGTAGTCGCCTGTTCGCTCGTTGCGGACTTCAATGTCGAGTTCGGTTTCTTCTGAACGCGGGTCTGCCTCGCCGTATTCCAGTCTTCGTCGTTCCAGAATCTTCCGGTAGAGGTCGTCAAAGTTGAAAGCACCTCGAGGCGGCAGGCGCAAAACAACACAGGTCTCACGATCGAACCAGACTTTGACTTTCAAAGCACCTCCGCTGGTTGTTGCCGACGAAGTCGTTGCGGTGGACATGGCTGTGATTTGTCGTGCGAGAGGTGGCGGTGCAGTGTTTGTGGTGTTGACAGTAGCGTCAGTATATTGAGAGGGGGTTCTGTAGTGATTGCCGGTGGGAGGAGCACGCGCCGAGCCGCCGCCAACAGACGAGAGCTGGCGCTGGTGTGCAGCAAAAGATTGCGCGCTGGTGGACTGGCGAGTGGAGTGGGTGGATGCGGCGTACTGCTGGCCGGATGCGTGGGAGGCGGTGGAGTAGCGATCGGGTCTTGCTTCGGCAGCAGAGCGACTGTGCTCGTTCAGGTCAACAACATTGGGGTCGACTTCATAATCACCAGCATGGGGGGTGAAGAAGCCGCGGACTAGTGTGCTGTTGACGACGTGGGAACCTAGGCGCAACAGCTTATACAAGTACTCATCGAGATTGTCGCGACGGCCTTCGGTGATACGGTCAGTCACAAATTGCACTGGGCCAGGCATCAGTGGCAGCGTGCGTGGCTGACCAGTGTTGCCAGCCTCGTCGGGGAAGGCCTTGATAAGATTGATCTGCAGCTCATAAAAGTCCTCGTATATGCGCGTCAGGTCCCAGTGAGAGCCGTCGGCCAGGGTCGCCTCGACAATAAAATGGAACTTTTCATCGAGGTACATGTAACGCGGCACCGAGGCGCGCAGGGGCGCAAGTGGGTATTGCGAGTGCGCCTGCGACGTGGTGCGCCGCGAGGCTGTAGACATGTTGCGTGTGTGCACGCCGTTGTTGAGACTCATGCGATCCATGCTCGACTGCAGCGCGGCCACGGACTGAGGAGCGGCTTGCATGTTGCCAATCTGGCCCAACGGGATGCTGGTGTTCTTGTAGTCTGCTGCCATCTTCTTCCACTCTTCGACCCTTGGGATGCCAGCTCTCGCGATTGCCTCTGCCGAGTCGATCGTCTGGCCACTCGTGAGGTCCTTGATCTCGACAAACGACACGGGGATGAGGCCTGGGCCACCGAGTCGCGTGATGGGCTTTGCGACGAACCATTCTGGATTGGACTGGGCAATGACAATGATGGCCTCTCCTTCGTGAGCTTCGAGCTCATCCGGGCGCTCGGCCTTGAAATCGTATGCGACAATGCCGTAGACAGGGGCGGCGGCGGCAGATCTGCCCATCGACGACTTGCTCATTCTGGAGGGGTTCTGCGAAGCCTTGTCGGCATAGCCACTGTCGTGGTGGGTGCTGGGCGACGACGTGACCGAGGAGCTGTCGCGCACCGTCTTGCCGACCTGTTCAAAGTAGCTCACGGGCACCAAGCCGCGCGAGTTGTGGATGGGGTTGCAGGCCTCGTACCACTCGGTGTCGTCTTCGCGACCGGTGACGTGCAGAAAGTCGCCAGAGGCAAACGACAGGAAGCGCACCGAAGGGTTGTCGTTGGGCGCGTCCCAGTCGTACAGGGCCTTGATGACCTTTTTCGGAGGGATGATGGCAGTGGGGTCCTTGTCGGGAATCGACAGACTGTGGTTGTGCGACGAGGCGCGTCCGCTGCTCCGTCTGAATTTGACCATGATTTCGGGGATTATTAGATTGCTGTTAGCTTGTTTCGCTTCTTGGCCCGTCAATTGCGAGCGAGCAGCGACCGACACACACTCTGACACGAGGCAACAAGGATTAGCAGACCGTGCCAGGAGCCTCTCTTAAGAGGGCCAACCGTCCAACGAACCTGCCCTCGATACCCAGTGGGCGCGATGGCTGTAAGTCTTTTAAACTTTGTCTAGCCAACTGTCGTGCGTTCCAGTGTGCTGGCCTGTCTCGACGCGTTCAAGGGGCCGCTGTCCGATGTCTCGATCGCAACAATGTGTGCTTCAAGGTGCATAGGGAGTCGACGTCTTTTCTGTAATTACACACACCCGACCGACCAACCTCGGTGGATACGCGTGCTGTGGCCTTGATTGAGTGCCCTGCAGGCCCAGTCTTGGATCGAGTGGGGTATTTACTATTAGGTTATCTTTGCGCTTGCGCCTAGTCGGGCGACGACTAAATTCACAGCTACCCCTCTACGCGCCTCTTTCTCGAGCCTGTCGATCCTGTGTTTGAAGGTATTACAAGTCGACCGAGTCCGAATAATAACTATCTGGCCGGCAAACAAGGAAAGCGTTGCGCCGCATCCGGCTCTTCTCAAGCACCCACCTCATTCATTGTTCCTTTCTTGCTCGTGTGCCACCATGAAACGTCTGGTGACGTAGCTGATAGTGGCTTGTCTTGAATTGATATATGCCCACGAAGACATTGCTGTAACATGTGAACCACGTGTCTACTGTATTACTTTGCACTGCTTGGGCGGCAGGCTGGTTCCCTCACAATACCATCCATCTTTCCGATTCGTGTCCGACGCGCCCTCACAGCCAGTGTGGATTGATGCGCCATCATGTGAAAAAAAAAAAAAAAAAAAACTTGTATTGAACTACCAAGTGGAAATACTAAAGCAGGGGAGAAGGGTCGTGTGTGTCAGAAAGGAAGTGGCGCGACATTTGAAACTGCATTGCTCGCTGCAATGTGCATGCATCTGCGTGGGCCTGACACGAGACATATTTGAATGCAAATCTGTAGGGCTGCTCAGATTTCCAGCCCATCTCTCGCTCGCCGTTGGGTTTTGCTTCTGGTAAGTCATCGAATGCATCTTCATCCGACTTGAAGGCATTCGATCTGCACGAGACTGGAAACTGCCCAAAAGCGCCGGCTCGTCAGATTGACTGACAATATGCGTCTCGTCTACTACAGCGAGTCCTTCCGACAGCAGATAGTGGCCAGCACCAACAGTGCGACCTCCGAATCATGTATCGACTATACCAAGAAGTTTCACAGAATGGCGTTGCAGCGAGATGTGAGTAGATCATGATACCACAAGTGAGACAAGGTTTGGCCATCTAGCAGGGAGCTACGAACCCCGTTGCTAGCTGTCACCTCATCAGTAGACTTGGGTCGATGGGCATGGCCGCTCAGATTTGGCCTTTGATGTCGACACGGTATGCACTAGTCTTGGCTGCCTCAAACACCTGACCTGCTCTTTGGCAAGAGAAACGAGGACCGTCCGGCTTTCGATCGAGAGCGTGCTCTGCACCATGCTCACAAATGAACTGCGCGCACTGCTCATCACTTGTGAAGGCCAACTCTTCCGTCAAGAAGGACACCTTGACATCGGGACGGAATCTGAGAATTATTCAGTCATCAAGCCATACACAAATAGATACCGACAACTCACGCTTTACAAATGCTGGCCAGGGCAGCCACTCGTTCACGGTTGACGAACATGTCCATGAGGTAGGCGCCCATGTTTGGCGATTCGTTGAACAACCTAAAGAATTTGTGATAATTGCCCGTGGCCAGAGCGGCACGCACGTCCAGGGCGTGCTTGACGGCGGGATACTGCTTGTCTGCTGAAGTTAAATCTGCCAAAACGTCGTTCATGGTCTGGCGGTTACAGGTATAGATAGTGTAGAGAATGCGATAAGCCAGAAATTCACCAGGGGACCCACGCAGCTTCTTCTTGTAAAGAGTACGAAGTTGCGTCTGACACTGATTATACTCACCCAGATCCCCCTTTTCCAGAGCTATGCGCGCGTGAGCCTCATACACACGGACAGTGAAATCATTCTTGATGTGCTGAACAGTAAGATCCTGCCTCAGAGACTTGAACTGGTCGCAGATGTACCCATAGTTGTGGTCATCTTTCCACTTGGTGATGAGGAGATCAAGAGTGCGTTTGAGGATGTGAAGGGGACGGACGGTTTCGGGCTTGGGAGGGGCGGTGAGGCGGAAGTAGTTTTTCTCAAGCTCTTGAGAAGTACCGATTATGGGACCGTCGTTGGCGTCGGGCATGGGAGAGTCGTCACGAGGAGAAGAGAGATAAGGAGAATGGAGACCTTGGTTGCCGAGCGCGAAACGCTGCCTTCGTTTCTCGAGGTCGCTCAACTTACTTGGAGGGGCAGTGGCACGGAAGTGGTCGGCTTTTTTCTGACGCTTGTCGGGGCTAGGATTTGTGATGCGGTCGGCAAGGGAGAGATTCTTTACCCTCCAGGGAGGTATGGGGGAAGAAGCATCAGGTGTGGACTCGACGTCCATGGACTTGCGTTTTTTCGAGGCGCTCATGTTGAGAGCGGCTTTTTCAGCACGGAGAATTTCGCGTGGGAGAGGATGGTTCGGCCAGTCAATGACGGCGAGAAGATTCGCTTCGGCTGCTTGAGTGATGACAGACTTTAGCTTTGCGGCGATGGCGCTGTGATCGATGTCGTCCAAAGCGTCGTCGTTGGCAGCCTTGTCGGCAAAGGCGCGCTGGACGTAGTCACGCACTGGCTGCGGCCACTCGATCTTGACAGGGGCAGGCGGCTGGGTTGCTGGAGGTTCGGCCGCTGCAGTAGGACGTGTTAGTGTTCGACGAGCAGTGACTGCTGTAAATGCCGGCGGACCTGGCAGAGGTGCGTTAGTGAGACTCATGTGTGGAATGCGAAGAAGCCTCTCACCGGTCTGCCACGGTGCGGTTGTCATGGTTCAGAAATCACAAGCGAGGCAACAAAGAAGTACGACAAAGGCAGCGCAGGGGCGAGATGTCTTGATGAAAGTGCCATGAGAACGAAGGCCACAACCACGACCCTGTGCCAAGCGTCTCCCCAACTTGCACCTGCCGCCATGCTGTCACCAATCATCAACCCCTCCACGTGCCTGTTTGCGCTAGATTCTGAATCTATATCTTGCAGACGAGTGACATAGTGGCCTATATCTCGAGTTCTGCGTCTCCCTCTCTGCTTGGTTCCATTTTACGACCACATACCAATTCTACGGCCTAAAGTACTCGGATGACTGCATGACTGAATGTTTCTTCGACCACTCGATCTGACGACTGCTCTTCGTCCATCTCTTTTACCAGATGAAACTCTCCTCTACGTCCAGGACTCAGTAGGTCTCTACGAGGGAAAGTTCAAGATACCAAACTACCAGAATGGCCACGCATACTTGACCTCACATCGCGTGTGCTATGTCGACAATCAGGAGCCGCGCAAGTTTTCCGTTGCCATTGACCTCAAACATGTCGACAGACCAGAGTTTTATGCTGGGTTTCTAAAGTCTTCGGCAAAAATCACTCTTTTCCCAAAGGCTCCAAAGCATAATGCCTTGGCTATCAGAAGTCCAAAGCCTGGTTATCCAACACCGACCAGTTCATTAGCATCAACACCACCGAGCCGATATGCAACTCCGGGACGACCTGCTGCACCTTCACCAGCGCCAGTCAGGGATCCGAACGCGACGTGGATTTGTCCCATCTGTTCCTTTTCTAATCCTGTACCTTCCAACTTCGACCCAAGCACTGCAAATGATCGAACCCCTCTACCGCCATGTCTTGCTTGTGGTATCAAACCTCTTTTGGTACATGTTGTCAAAGCAGCTATCGCAGCGCTAAGCAACCGACCAAGTGGATCGTCCTCTTTTGCACCCTCACCAGCCCCAACTGGTCTCACACCTTCTTCACCCTTGACATCACAACCGAGTTCAGATGTTACCCTCAACCAGTGCCCAAGGTGTACATTCTCGAACCATCCATCACTCAGTAGCTGTGAGATCTGCGGAGCAAAACTCTCAGGTGCTGGAGATAGACGATCTCAAATCATCGAAAGCGCAACCACGCGTCCAGAATCACCAGGTCCATCGCTACCAACTTCAAACATAGGTGACGGCACACCCGAGAGCATCAAACTCTCGTTTCGCGCCGGCGGCGACAAGATATTCTACGAACGCCTAAAAGGCGCCTTGGTGCAACGAAAATGGCTCTTGCAAAATGCTCCTCCGATACCAAAATCCTATGCCGGTGAGCCCAACCAAACATCTACGTTTTCCTCAATCGACGGCTACACACCTACACCGCCACCTCCGAAAGTGGTTGGTATAGCAGGCTTGGAACGCCGTGGTGCCGAACTACGCAAGAACAACGAGTTCGTCATCGGCAGTGCCTTCGAAGACCTCGAAGCCCTCATGACATCGGCAAAAGAAGTCATCGCCATGGCCGAGCGCTTCAGATCTCAAAACAGCAACGGTCAAGATGACGACGATGCAAACAGTGCAGAGGCGGCTTCTCTACTCTCCGATATGGGTCTCGTGACCACAAAGGATATGCTCTCCGGCAGTGGTGCCGACCGGACTTATATCGCAGAGCTATCACGAAATCTGGCAGAATTTCTTACTGACGACAAGAGGGGTGTGCTGAGAAGGGAAGGCGGCATCATGTCTCTCGTCGACCTCTGGGCCGTTTTCAACCGCACGCGCAACGGCATCGAACTCGTTTCGCCACGAGATTTTGAAAAGGCGGCTACCATGTGGGACACGCTACGTCTCCCCATCCGACTGCGTCGCTTCAGGAGCGGTCTACTCGTCGTCCAAGGTCGCGACCGCACCGACGACAAGACAGTCGCTAGCCTGTTGGCGTGGCTCAAAGACCTACACTCGATTCCGCCATCCATGTCAAACACATCCGAGTATGGCGCCGTCACCGGCCCATCAGTCACCTGGGACTGGCAGCAATTCGGCCGCGGCGTTACCGCCCAAGAGACTGCCGAAAGATTCGGCTGGAGCGTTGGCGTCGCGACCGAGGAACTCGAGATGGCCGAGGAAAGAGGCGCATTGTGTCGCGAGCAGGGTCTGGATGGTGTCAGGTTCTGGGAAAACTTTTTCGCCGAGATACCAGTCAAGGAGTCAAAGACAAGGACGCCACAGCAATTGGAACAACTAGAGTTGGAGAAGAGGTTGAGAGAAAGCGGACTTTTATAGAGGCAACCTCCTAAATTTACGGTACCAGCTGCATGAACAATCAAATTGCCGCAGAATTTCCATGCCATGATGATCGCCCGACACGACATTTGTACAACTGAGACTTACAATCATAAAGTGTGGTTGTATGAGGCATATCCATTTGGTAACTCTCTTCTAGCTACACGAAATCTGTGCATATGTTGGCTGTATGCCCAAGAGCTCACCCGTCATGTAAAGACACAAGGGGCACGAACCAGTCAAATTGATATCAAGTAATGGACTGCATTGATTACATACTGAACTACAGATACTAATCAAAGTAATGTCGAATCATGCTTCTCAGGTCGAAAGAGTTCGCCAGTAACGCCGACCACATAGGTACATGCCGCTGTGCCTGCAGCCACGCTGACAAGCCAAGCAGTTCGACGACGCCAACGGCCACGCTTCTCCTTGCGGGCTCTTCTGTCACGAGCCGAGAGACGACTCTGCTTGTTGTGTTGGCGATTTTTCGATACGTGATGTGTTTGTTGCATGAATTCTGGGTGTGTGTAGGTAGGAATATCGAAAGAGGCATTGACTGCATCCTGATGTTTCGGAGTACGCTCAGGCGTGAACAGAGGTTCGTAATTGACAAAGCCTGTCGGAGAAGCAAAACGGGCGGTAGGAGATTCGATCGGGGTATGTTTGGTGGTGCCGTCAACGGGGTTGATAGTATCATCAAAGCGTGACGATTTTGCTTGGGATTCGATGTGGACCTTACGTAGTATCAAGAAGTCTTCTTCCGCATGAATCGGCTGAAATCCTTCGTTCTGTAGCCAGGCAAGCTGAGGAATAAATCGAGCGGCCCGATCCAGTTGGGATACGGCATGAGGTATTGATATAGCATTTTCTGCTTCCGAAAAGTTGGACGGTGTGGTAGTGATTGAGATAGAATCTTTGCTAGAATCATAGGCGACGACTTTGTAGATAGCGGGTTCTGCCCAAGTGATGCTGGTCTTTGGACTTTGCGGTATTGATGCGTCTGTAAGTTTGTTTTCTAGCGCGTCTACTGTTGGAGGGATATCTGCTGCAGCCGCAGTCTCTGAAAACACTATATTGGGCTGGATGGAATCCGGAGTGCTTCTATCGAGCGAAGTTCTGGAGACCGGATTGTTTTGGGTGAGCTCTTCAGTGTTTGCCTTTAGGGTTTCTTCAGAAAACGTGCTCCTGGAAGGCTGCTTGTACCATTTATCGCTGGTTGCGAACTTACCAACAGTCGGAGAAAGATCACCCTCACCAGACATGTTCTTCAGATCCGTCTCAAGAGCATCGGGGTTTGTCTTTGTTTCTCTCTCGAACGAATCCTCCATGCCGATAGGTGCACGTGAATATCCATCTTCGTGATATGATGCCTGCTCCATCTACGCTTACGATTAGTGATATCGAGAACCCATATTGGCTAAAAGTCTACTGACCTGTTTGAGGTCTTCCTCGAGAGAACGGCTGTGATCTTGCTTCTCCTGACGGAACATCATTTGAAGCCCCATTGGCATTGTCGAGTAACCGTCTTCAAAAGCAGGCTCGCGCGCACTCATCTCTTGTTCCAGAGTCTGGCGGTTTCCGAGTATCGCTTCCTTTTCTTCTTTTGCAAAAGCAGTCTCTAGGCCGAGAGGAGAGTGCGAATAGCTGTGATCGTAGACCTGAGATTTCTCTCTGTGACCCACCTCCTCTTCCAAGGACTCAGATTTACCGTGTTTGACTCCCTGTGTTTCATCAAGGAACGAGGTTTCCAAGCCGAATGGCTCGGTTTCGTACTCGTCTTTCGCAAGAGGTTGTTGCTGTTGGGCGTTGATCTCGTCTTCCAGAGACTTAGCAGTACCACTCCTGACTTGTTCCTGCTCTCGTGTCCACAAGGTCTGCATTCCATTCAAGTTGGGCGAGAAACTGCCGTCAGAAATGCGAGCCTGGACATGATTGTGAAGCTCATGCTCGAGACTTTGACGCTGTCCCAACCGAGCTTCTGCTGTTTCTTTCTCGTACAAAGTTTCCAAACCGATGGCATTAGCCAAACTTGCATCCTCTGGATAATTTGGAGTAGGCTCGCATGCCAGATTTTCGAGCTCGTGTTCGAGTCGCTGAGGCGTGCTCCTTTGTTCACGATCATACATCGTCTCAAGTCTTGTAGATTCGTCGGCATAGCCTGTCCTGTGGGGCAACTGACGGCCAGCAGAGTTGACCGACTTGACCTCATCTTCAAGGGATGAGCGTTCTCCTCTCTCGATGTTCTGCTGTTCCTGTTCAAAAAGCACTTCGAGGCCTTTGGGTGGGTCGGAGTCTGGATTGTCAGGCGAAGGAGCTTTGCTGTCCATAGCAGCCAACTCCTGCTCCAAAGAAGACTTGTGGGCAACACCGTCAACTTCCTGTTCAAGTGCGAAGAGCGTCTCCATGCCCATTGGATCTATACTATAATCATCGCTGGCCTGTTGAACAGGCTTCTCATTGAGAGCAGCCATCTCTTGCTCAAGAGGTTCCATCTCGCCATGCTTGCATGCCTCTTTTTCGTGCTCGAAAGCAACCTGAAGACCTTGTGGCGCATTGTCCCAGCCATCTTCGAAGACTGCTGGACGTTCGGTGTCAACGGCATGACTGGATCTTACCAACTCTGGGTGAGCTTGACGTTCTAGAATTTGCACTTGCTCGCGAAGAGCGTCTAGATGCCTTCTGGCCGCAAGAAGCTCCTCATGTTCGGACTGATATGTCTTTTCAAAATCCTCTGTAAAGGAAGCCTTGGAGGTAGGGGTATTTGCGAAAACTTGTTCAGAGGGCTGTGACAAGATGGTGGGCTTTTGGTACTTCTCTGCGGTGATTTGGTGGTCGTTTTTGTTCTCGGCTGATGTAGAGCTATGTCTGATCTGACTGTTGGCTGCGGGCACCATTCTTCCTGAAATTGGATCGTAGACTGTGTGCTTGACTTGATTGGAGTCAGAGTCCCACGATGCAGACGAAGCTTCGACAATCGGCTCGGAGCCTGATTTGTGCGAGGCATGCAGCTTGAACGAAGAGAAGTTCGCGAAGTAGTTGTTGTTCTCTGATGAAGCTTCGGACTGTCGGGTTATGAAGTCAGGCGTGATGGGCTTCCAGAAAGGCTTCTGGCATTTGTCGAATTTCGTATCATGATCATAATCGTTTGAGGCGGGAGTCGGCTGAGGAGTTCGTGTGCCTCGGTGTCTTTTGTGCTTGCTCCAGTTACTTGCACAGCGAGCAGAAAAGTGGCAGGGGACGATGTTGGCTGGAAATGAAGAGCGGGGTTGAAGCCTGAGGCCTTGAGCCTGGCGCAGCAATGGCATGGCCGTCTGTGAACATGGTCAGTCAATGTGGCTTGTGGATTATGTTTGACGGCCAAGATGAGTATACCTCAAGTTCCGAGTGAACAAGTGATAGGCTCGAGTAGGAACTTGTATGGCAGCGGGTTGTGGCTATCTTTATATCCGAGTATAGACGCCTTAAACCCGAAGGAGGGTCCTCGTCTCTGGCGATGGGTTCAGTCGACGAACGGAGATGAGTAAGTCAAGGCTTCAAGCGCAGACAACAGAGGGTCATTTGGGGAAGATGAAGGAAGCAGCGCAGTTGGGAAGGTGCGAAGGAGCATCTTCTTGATAGAGCACGAGGGCATGCTGTCACCTGTGAGACTCTTGTACCCCGCGCCTCCACCCTCATTCTGACTTGGCACGGAGCTCCGCATCCTGCCAATCAACGTGCATGAAACGTTCGAATAGGCTTTGAAACTCAGCATAACATTTTGATTGTATCGAAGCACCTGTTGAGATCGCAGTTCTCGCTCCAAAGATCAAGGTATATACAGGTAGAAGAAAACTGATGCAAAAATCATGGCTCGTCAGTGACATCTCTCGTCTTAGTCGTCTCACCCTCAGGCACATCGAGAGCCTCGATGCCGTCGGGTGTGATTTTCACAGCACCCGCTCTGACCAGAGCTTGTTGCAAGTCGTCGAGCAAGTCGCCCACGTCCTCGATACCAATGCACAAACGAATAATGTCCTCGGGCAAAGCACGCTCCTTTCGGGTGGCGGGGTCGATGCTGGCATGGCTCATGCGGCAAGGCATGCTGATCAAGCTGTTGACGCAACCAAACGACACCGAGATGGCAAAGATCTTTGCAGCAGCGACAATTCTCTCAGAAATGGTAGTTGAGCCCGTCTCGAAAGCCAAAACAGCACCAGCACCGCGTGCCTGAGACCAGTGGAGATCGTATTGAGGGTGCGACTTGAGCCCAGGGTAGCGGACCTTGAAGCCATTGCTTTCGAGATATCTAGCAATGGCCATGGCGTTGGCCTGCTGTTTCTCCATGCGAACGGCCAGCGTCTTGATCCCGCGAAGAAGCAACCACGAGTCGAAAGGACTGAGACCGCAGCCAGAGGCATTGATGGGGAAGTAGAGTCTGTCACCCAACTCGGGGCTGTTGGTAGCCATAACTCCAGCCATGACATCGTGATGACCAGACAGATATTTGGTGCCACTTTCATAGACAATGTCGGCGCCCAGATCGAGGGGGTTTTGAAGGTAAGGCGAGAGCATGGTGTTGTCGACAATGACAAGCGACTTGGGATTGGCCTTGTGGGCAAGAGAAGAGAGCGTGGGGATGTCGACGACCTTCATGAGAGGGTTGGTAGGAGACTCGAGAAGCACCATGGCAGTCTTTTCAGACAGGACGGCGGCGACCGAGTCAGGGTTTGTGGTGTCGACATGGCGAACAATGATTCCACCATGGGTGGACAGGTATTTGAGAAGACGGTTGGAACCGCCGTAAAGGTCATCACCAGTGACGACCTCGTCGCCGGGACTAAGCAGGCGGGTGATAACATCAAGACAGGCCATGCCCGACGACACGACCAGCGCGCGGTGGGCGTTCATGATCTTGGCCAGGTGACGCTCAAGATGGGTACGGGTGGGGTTCCCGGAGCGAGTGTAGTCGTACTCGTTGCCTTCGCCCTTGAAGGTTGCGGATTGGTAGATAGGGACGCTGCTGGCATTGTACTGGTCGTTTGACTCGGTGTAGACGAGCTCAGTCGCCAGCGAGTACTTGTTCTTGCCATTGCTAGGGCTGGAAGGAGTAGGCGAGGGAGGAAGGTTGTGACCGTCGACGTCCAGTCGCTTGTTTGCAGGGACTGAGGTAGAAGAGGACGACATGATTGACTAGAGTCGCGGTTTTTGTACAGGACCAACCACCTGTGGATTCAATTGCCGAAGGATGTGAGGAGAGCTGTGGGCGTGATCTGATGAGCGGTGCTTGGAAGCGCCTGTAGAGAATTGATGACAATTGAGTGTCTCGAGTGTATGAAATGTTTGGAAAGATTGACCAAGAGAGAGCGCCTTCGAATTGCCAAACGATAGAGTAGAGTCACGACGGCAGATCGATGGCGTGCTGATGCCGACTTCGGACGGACCCGCGTTTTTGCCCCGTTGACATTCCGACGCCTTCTCGAATCATGACTGCATGTGGAATTCACTTCCGCTCGTGCTGTTTTTTGAACTTGAACCTCTTGCATTGTCTGGTCTGCGAATACCAGAAAATGATTCAGCAATCATATATACCTCTGGGAATCGCATTGTTCCGGCACAACATCATAATCTATCGTTGGCATGAATTGTTGGGATGAGCTTGTCAGCTACGTCATCTTGTATACCAATGAATCAGAGCGACAGGGACAAGGAGCAAATGCTGAGAAGATGATAGTGGATAACGTTGTTTGACGAGCTAATGGCCTCTCCTCATCATGCCTTCTACTCAGCCATGTAAACACGAAGCAACAGCACACCTGAAAAGTCGTACTAATGCAGCGGCATGTATTCGCTAGCAGCTCAGCCCTTTCTCTGCTTTAGCAGTCTTTCCTTTTCTTCCATCTCCTGCAATTTACGTCTCGAGACTTCCACACTCGAATCGACCTTGAGATTGATATTTTCTTCCATGTTTGCAGTGCCAGTGGCTTGAAAGCCTACGCTGTTCATACCGAGAGAAATGATGGAGCCTTCCTTGATGTTTAGACTAGAGAGTGTCTTGTCCAGCATGTTTGTGGTTTGACGCAAGACATTTCCGGACGCATGCGCCTGTATAGATGTCGCCTTTGAAGGCGAACCAACAGGAGTCTCATGCGTCAAGGTCTCGGTGGACGAAACATCATCATCATCACCACGGACTGGTGCAATGCTCTTGGCTTTGGTCTTCTTCTTCTTTTTCTTGTTCTTTTTCGATTTCTTGCTGAGAGCTGCCGTATCGATTTCGGGCTGGGTAGCGGTGGTCGATTCTGCGTCATCTGCCACCTGTGCTTGTTTCGTTGTGATAACATCTGACGATTTTGTCTTCTCTCGCATCTCATCTTGCAGCTCACCATTCACAGTTGTCTGAGCTGTTGATGAGGCATTGTTGATTTGAGGTTTCTTGGTGTCCTCCTGCTGTACCGCTTCACGGAGTTGACTTGTACTTGAAGCGTCGATCTCCGCCTTCGCCTTACTCGTACTCGTGCTCATGCTACTCAAGGCACCAGTCAGAAGCGCTGTCATTGAAGACAGGGTCGAGAGGACTTGTGGCGTGGTGGGTTCATGGCCGGGCCTGTCCTTAGTCGTTGATTCAACGTCTCGTGGTTGCATCGTAGCGTTTGCCGAGGAATTCGAGCCAACGATCTTGGTGTTTGGCTCGAGCAAATTATCGCGCTGTTCATGCTTGAAATGATCCTCTCTGACGCGTACATCGACCTTTGATTGCTTCGACTGTTCCGACACAGCTTTGGCCTTGTTCTTTGATTTGGCCGACTTCGATTTGGTGTCCTTCTTTTTAGCCTGTGCTTGGCGTGCAAAAGGACTCAAAGACTCGGTCTGCTTCGGGCCCGACTTCGAGACCAAGTGCTTGTCAGGGACATGCGATCTTGAGAGAGACGGTTGACTAGTGGTCAAGATGCTGGGGGGATCTCCGCTTGCTATTACGCTGGTTGGTGAATGAGTCGTGATAGACGTCTTATTGTCAGAAGCTCCCTGAATGGGTGTTGTAGTGGAAGGCTGATCCGATCCAGGCGTTGAGCTGGGCGTGAACACTCTGGTCGCGGCTTCAGGCGTCTCAGCGGCGGTCTGGAAGCTGTCATCCGCGTCTTCGGTTGTCTTGGGTGATGAGTTTCGTTGTTTGTTCGGTTCTGAGATGACCGAACAATCTTCATCACACGAGTCCTTGTCAACCCAAGCCTCGGCCGTGGTGACAGCAATATCAATTGGTGACGACGCGCGTGGTGTCGACAGACTTGAGCCTTTGTCGACTAGTTCGTCGCTAAGGCTCGTCTCGGCAGTTGAGACAGCTGCAAAAGAGATAGTCTCTGATTGCTTTTGAGCTTTCCTCCTCGAAACTTGCTCGTGGCTTGCATAGACTCCTTTGTGGCATCCCTCGGACTGGAATGTAGGACTCTCGGATGGACCTCTTGTAGAGAGTATTCTGTTTCTCGGGGGAGTCTTTCTAGGGCTCCTCCTGAAAGTGTTCCTACTGGGACACTTTTGCGGCGTGCTGGCTTCGGACAGTGTTGGCAACACGGGACCTGTGTAGCCGATTGAAGGGCTAGCCTGGTCGCTGAGGTCACTTGCGGTGCCCTCATCGGAAACGATCGTCTGCGAGATTGATTCGAGAGTTTCTACAAAAGTAGAAGCAGGGCCCTGAAGTGGATAGCCAGCCTCTGAACCAGTTACAGAACGCTCTGATCTGCTGGGTCTTCTCCAGTAGTAGCCACCGCCGGAAAATGATCGATGGTTTCTGTTGTTCTGGGACATATTACCATTAGACTCTATGGCGAGTCTTGCCTCAGCGGGGAATATGTATTCGTTGTCGGTTTGTTTCCAGAATCTGAACGGTACTCTGAGACTAATGCGGGTTCCCTCGTACTCCAGATCTCTTCTCTTGAGCGCACACTGGGCATCACGGAAACTGCGGAAACTGGCGACGACGTTAATGTCAAATCAAAGACAAAGCAAGACAACAACTTACGTAATCCACATCGTTGTTCTCTGTGGGAATGGCTTCAGTGAAACGTGTATACAATTGATCTCTTGCCGAAGATACATTTCAAGAGGACCTTCGATAGTACCTGGCGGAAGGTTGCCTATGACAAGGCAATCAACATCGACTCGGCGATTGCCGATGTAGTCGGGGCCGCAACTCCAATCAGGGTCGTAGACGAAGGCTGAAGCTTGGTGAAAGGCTTGTGCCTGCCTGTTATTTCTGTGGGTCGAATAGCCACGCTCGCCGACTGTGTCTGATTGAGAACGGTTCTCCCTAGTTCCGTGCTTGGGTTCGGTCGCATATGTCATATACTCACGCTGATCCGAATGTACTCTTCTTTGGGGACCTTCAAAGGGCTTGCCATCTCTCTGGCCTTGCCAGGCATCCCCGGAACGTGCTGATGGGCGTCGCGGCTTACTTGAGTTGAACGAAGAGCGGTGTCCCCCCCGGAGACTGGGAGGTCCATGAGGTGCATGAGGGCGCTGCTGAGGAAACCTGTCCCCTGAAAACCGCGCGAAAGAGTTTGGATCAACCAGTCTTGGACTGTTAGGAGCATGAGAGAAACTGGGACGAGGAGCGTATTGGTTGAATGAACCAGAACGTTGGTGCTGGAAAGGTTGTGTCTCATTGTTTCCAGGATGGTGGCCAGACATGGGTACGAAAGGGTGATAGTTTCCTGTATGCTGAGGCGTACGAGACTTGGGACCGGGTGCGTATGGTGATGGCGAGTGATAACCTGTGTTTGGATGCATGTTGGGGTTCATGAGATACGTGTCAGGCGGCATCTGTTGCACGACTTGCATATAGCCAGGCAGAGCATCCACAAAGCCAGAAAAGCCGGAATCGAATTCAGGGAAGTCAACAGAGGCATGTGTAGCGGCCATGTGCGGGACTGGCGTCATGGGACCCATATAGCCAGGACCCATTGGGCCCTGAGGTGTATGCATACTGCCAGACGAACGACGACGACGGGTGCGGGTCTCTTGCTTGTAGGGCTGACGTGAAGCAAGGCGAGCACTCGGAGGGGGACCATGGAGCATTGAGATGCCAGACTGGATGTTCTCGTCTTGGCCAGCACCAAACACGTGTCTCTGCGGTGGCTGGTAAGGTTGAGTGGTGGGTGGAAGCGGCTCTACTGTCAGGCGGCCAGGTACGAACGAGGGCTGGTGTACAGCTGATACGAGTTAGCCAAAATTGGTCGAAATCAAGCAAGAGTTGAGCTTACCATCAACAAGAGACTGCTCATGATGTCGACCTTCGACAGCCCCAGCCTTTTGCACAGCCTCGGGCTCGACACTCACAACGCTTGACTGCTGGAGTTCGTGACTGATGACAAGGGCCGCACGAGACAGGAAAGAGCCGGGGAAATTGGCACTCTGGTGTTCATCAAGGACGTGTCTGATCTGTGCTGGGTCCATTGCGGGAGCGGCATAGAAAGGCTGATACTCTTGCGTCCATCTCACAGCACATGCCAGAACGTTGTCTTCGTTGTATCGAGCGATGGAGTAGAGAACTTGTTTCAGAAATCTAGCGCCCTGCAAGTGGATATCGGATGCGCTGAAATATCGACGGAGAAATTCGTCTTCTTCATCCTTGGTGGCTCCCCTGTCGTTGGTGCCACGCGGAAACTCATCGGGGTAGATGTTGCAGCACATGCTGCAGCGAGTTACCCAAAGATGCTCGATGAATGGTCTAAGGTCAGAAAAAGGATCGCTGCGCACGATGATAGACCCATCGTGCGGCACAGTGTCTGAGGCCGATTGCCAGCCAGGCATGTCCTCTGGATGCTCCATGATGTTTTGCGTGCTCTTGAAATCTAAAACGTCGAACGTTGAGGGTGTAAAAGGTGATAAATTCTGCGCAAAGTGATGCGCTGAGAAGATGAGAAGAAGGGAAGAATTGTATTGGCAGGGTTGGAAAAGAGCAGAGAAGTGTTGAGAGTCTGAGAGTGGGAGCAAGGAATCAGGAAGATGTGAAAGCGACAGTCAATGAAGAAGGTGCAAACGACCAACGAAGCGTCAAGCACCTTCTTCACTGTCTCGGATAATTGGAAGTCAGGCGGATAGTCCTAGCTCTCTATCCTCTTCGACGCGATTTAAGTGAAGGGGCATGACTGATGAAATTTGCAGACACTTACGGAATCTTTAGGTCTTGACTGCTTATGCAAACCGCGCTGAAATCGCTTTCTCATTGACATGCACATTCTGTTTGTTCGCCATCTCTCGGGTCCCTGCAGCCATACTCTGATCTCGGTCATACCAACCCCTTTGCGGCCCATGTTCTTCCTTGCAAGCCTACATTATCACCGCAATCCACGCTCAAGCTTCCTACGTTTGGCTTCAAGACAAGTCTTTAGCCAGCAGCTATTGATAAGACGTACTATCTAGCTGTGTGCGAGGCATCATTTCTACCAACAATAGTGTAGACTGTTCAGGCCTTGGGAGGGGTTTGCAACAGCTTCAGGATCTCCGACTCGTTGTCGCCAATGACTTGGAAACATGTTAGCCAGGGTCTCAAAAACAACATGGTGTCCCAGATATATACCGGCGCGTCCGTTTCCCCAATCCACAACGACTGGTCTCTGAAAGAGACTTCCATTCTCCTTGAGCTTTCTCAATGCTTCAGTAGGGCTGTTTGCGCCTTCGACGATGCTTCCGATCTTGTCTTGGCCGAGATACTCGAAGATGTTGGTAAGTTGATCGTTGGTTGGAACGCCTTCCTGTACGTCTGCAGAGTCGAGCTAGGTGAGCGATTGCCTCCATCTGTGGTAAAGGGAGCTATAGCGCACCAAGTTCAAAGTCGGTTCTCTCGACCTTGGATTGTTGCGGGTGCGAGGATGCCTGATCGATAGTGGCAGTCGTCTGTGCGGCGGCAGCGGTCTGCTTGAGCAAGCTGTGGACACGCATCGAGGCGGGTGAGCTGGGCGAGTGGAACAAGGTAATCACATCTTTGACGCCGGCCTGTTTCGTTGTTAGGCAAACTCATGGTCAGCCGGCCGAACATACCTCTTTGAAGAGACCCTTGAGAGCTGAGAACATGATGAAGATACAAGCTGTAGAGACGAGGTTGTTGACGCGGTATTGAAGGTCAATGTAAGAGTGAAGTTGCGCGTGCCTGGTCTGGGGAAGCCAGCAGTGACGTACTACCAACTACCCAGATGTGCTCGGAACTGGCACTTTGACACTTGAGGTCTTTCACCTTTTGAGGAGCCAATGATGCTCTACTTGAGCGCTCTGATATTTACATTCACTGAACAGAACACAGACAATCCTTTGCAGGTCCGGCGTCGATCTCCACTGTCCACACCTCGTTACACAACCGGGAAACGTGCTCTGCAATTACTCGCCAACCTCTAGCATTATCCGTTGCTAAAAAGCGAGCCTCTATATCATGCAAAGGAACCACGTTTCCTTGTAGATGCATGCTGGACTCAAAGAACATCTATGCATTGCTATGAATACTCGTGGTAGTAGGGGATGCTATTAGCTTTGCAAGACAGAGAGGCTGACCCGACACTGGATCTGCAAAGAACAGTGCCTGCTAACATGAGCAATGTCAAAGTCAAGAGCGGAAGTTTAACCACGCACGATATTACGGCTACGATCATGGATAACATGCCGAGACTGGAAATCGGGAACAGCATCATCACGGCAAGGCTTGAGTGGGAAGTGTTCGGAAGACGTAACCGTTGTTGTAAAAAAGCTACCAAAGACGCCAGATGTACACCAGTCTCTTTGTCGACATTTGTTCCGACGTGCGAACACGAGCTGATAAGCTATGCGTGTCCGCCAGAATTTTGAATCATCATCATGGATGCCAGGGCTAGAAAACGGTCTGGCAGCCCAGTAATGAACCGAGGGAGTCGCCAGACTGTGTGCTATCCATGTGCTTGTCTTTGCCCCATCTCTCAAACTCCAGATCCGGAATCCGTTTACGAGGTGGGGTTGGGGTTCATCTGTCTTGCCATCAGCGCCTGTCGTAAGCGGTGAGAAGGGGCTGTAGTGTGTGCGCACCTTTCTCTTGCCACCGGTCATGGTGACGTTCACGAAGCGGCGGGTGTACGTGATTCTCTTCTTTGCGCGGCCCTTGGGAGTCTTCTT
Organism: Aureobasidium sp. P6; assembly: GCA_003992365.1. Classification (NCBI taxonomy): domain Eukaryota; kingdom Fungi; phylum Ascomycota; class Dothideomycetes; order Dothideales; family Saccotheciaceae; genus Aureobasidium; species Aureobasidium sp. P6. The sequence goes on along the minus strand of RZIQ01000067.1, from coordinate 97,737 downwards.
CTTCTCCTGGGGCTCAACCTGATAGCGAAGTTGGGTTAGTAGGCTGTTCCAAGACGCCAGGATGTAGAAAATTGCAGCGAGTGGCGGTTGCCGGAGAGTGAGTGTGACGGAGCGGGGTTGGGTTTTTGCGTACCTTGGGAGTCTGCGACTTGACCTTACCGGCACGAGCGAGGGATCCGTGGACCTTACCCATGTTGTCGATTTATGGGGATTGTGTGAAGAGTGAAAGGTTCGATGTGGGCGGCCTGTGGGTGGCGAACAGAGGTCAGTCGCGGTCGGTCGATCAAAGTTGGGTCAAAATCGACAGCGAAAAGATGGCGACAAATTCTGGCGGCGTGGGAATGGGCTGGAGGCAGAGATGGGATTACTCACGATGGCGCAAGTTGTCGTCGGTCGTCCTTCGAAGAGAGTGCAGGCAAAAATGAGCTGAGTCTGTGTTAGACCGACGCCTGCCTCGCTTAGCGATTAGCGTCTTGGCACGACTTTGTCCCCATCCTCATCACTTGATCTACTCAGAGGCATATCATTCCTCGAGACTTCGACTTGTCGATTGTCACTTTAACATCCAAATATTATCAAAATGCGTGTCACAAACATTCTACTGTCCAGCGTCGGACTTGTCGGTCCGTCGCTAGGCTCATTGCTTCCTGGCAGCCAGTACATCTTTTCCAATCCCTCAGAGTCGACCTCGAACTACCGCATACCCACTGTGCACGAGTCTGCTGTCCAAGCACGCCGTGTCCTCCGTCTCGAAAACATCGGCACATTGTCAACTGTCTTTCCTTCGGATGCTTCGCCAGTCGGGCATGATGTGCAGTACCAGGAGCAGCGTCCAAAAGGTCTTGGTGGCGTGCCCATCGGCTTGATGGATTACTATGCCGATTGCGAGCCAGACAGCGGCAATCCCACCATTCTCGCCATCGACATTGCCACTTCTTTTAAAAACGTGGCCGCTGGCAGCAACATTACCCTGAGTCTCCGCTGGCATCCCCAAGACGGTCGCTGGCATAGTGCCGCCAGTCTACCTCGCTTTTCTCTTATTGGTCATCTCGAAGATATAGATGATGCTGATGCTTTGAAGGCTGGTCTTGCCACGTGCTTTGTCAAACATCATCCAGACGCGGTCGCGTGGTTACCAGGAAACCGCATTCATACCAGCCGCTGGGTTAGACTCGTTATAGACGACATCTACTGGATTGGTGGGTTCGGCGACCGTGCATACATTGGTTGGATCCCATTCGAAGAGTGGCAAGCCGTTACTCCAAAGGAGATCGATGATTGTAGGTTGCCTGGTGAGAAGTCATCATGGGGGCTGGTCGACTGGCTATAGGACACATGTGCTACTGGGTCATTTTCTTGTAATGATGAGATTTGTTATCTTAGCTTGAAACGAGTCGTGATCAAATACCTTCCTTTCTAGGTCCAGTGTCAGCCTCCAGTCCCGGTCCCTCTTCAAACAAGCCTGTGGATGATCTTTGCTTCTAATTCATTGACTGATGGCATTGTACGCTTTTAAGGAGTGAACTTATACAAATCGTTTTACCGAAAGACGAGTTCGGATCTGAAAAATGCTTGAACATAGGCACAGATGCTTCGATGCAGTCAGGATAGCCGATTCGCTTAGACCCAGACACATCGAGAACTTTCCAACAGAGTCATTGCCACAATCACAATCACAATCACAATCACAATCACAATCACAATCACAATAGCAAAGAGGAAGCATGCTGTGTTGTTCGACAATAAACATGTCGTATGTTTTTGTTGCAGATAGCTATCTAAGCAACTCCCAAAAAGAGGACGCCATTTCATAAATTCGATCGTTGAGATCGCCATGGTCCAAAAAAAAACTTTTGACCCGATTCCATAGCCTTTTGTTGAACTCCGTCTTCCGTCATGCAATCATTATAGTTGAATAAATGGGGTATCACTTGTTGAATGAATGTTTTTGATGCAGCTGTTGAGTGCTGTCATGCCAAAGATACTGTCATCTCAAATGGATGCGCTGGGTTGTTGTAGGGTGTTTGTGTTGTTTAAGAGTGCTTCTGGCGGAAAGCAATGGCGGCGTTGACCATGTTTTCCAAAGCCTCCTTGGTCTCCTTCCACTGACGAGTCTTGAGACCGCAGTCAGGGTTGATCCAGAGCTGCTCGGGCTTGAGGTACTGGAGCATCTCGTCGATGCGGTCCTTGATCTCCTGCTCACTGGGAACTCTGGGAGAGTGGATGTCGTAGACACCAGGGCCAATGTGTCTGGGGTAGGCCTCGTCGATGAAGACCTTCAGAAGCTTGGCATCACTCTTGCTGTTCTCGATAGACAGAACATCAGCGTCGAGAGCAGCGATGGCGTGGAAGAAGTCTTGGAACTCAGAGTAGCAGAAGTGACTGTGGATCTGGGTAGAGTCCTTGACGCCAGCGGTAGACAGCTTGAAGCTGTCGACGGCCCAGCTGAGGTAGTTCTCACGCTCCTTGCCGGAACGGAGAGGGAGGCCCTCACGGAGAGCGGGCTCATCAACCTGGATGACGTAGATACCGGCAGCCTCGAGGTCGACGACCTCGTCGCGCAGGGCAAGAGCAAGCTGCTGAGCCTGGACAGACTGGTGGACATCATCACGAGGGAATGACCAACGGAGACAGGTGATGGGACCAGTAAGCATACCCTTCATGGGCTTCTTGCTAATGCTGGCGGCGTACTTGCTCTCCTTGACAGTCATGGGAGCAGGACGAGAAATGTCACCGACGATGATTGGGGGACGGACGCAGCGGGAACCATAAGACTGGACCCAAGCGTGAGTGGTGAAGACGTAACCGTCGAGGCGCTCACCGAAGTACTGGACCATGTCGTTACGCTCAGGCTCACCGTGAACGTAGACGTCAAGGTTCAACTCATCCTGGATCTTGACAACATCCTGAATCTCCTTCTCGATGAACTTCTCGTACTCCTCGGCAGTGATTTCGTTCTTGACAAGCTTGTTACGCTGAAGACGAATCTCCTTGGTCTGAGGGAAGGAACCAATAGTGGTGGTAGGGAAGAGGGGGAGACTGAGGTGTTCCTTCTGCTGAGCGTAACGGGTGTCGAAGGGAGATTGGCGGTTGTGCATCTCAGGAGTAACCTTGGACTGTCTCTCCTTGACCTTGGAGTCGTTGGTACGGGCAGAGGAGGCGCGGGCCTGCATGGACTTGGCGTTGGCCTCGAGCTGCTCGCGAACGGCGGCAGGGCCCTCAGTGACGGCCTTTGCGATGACGGCAACCTCGATGGCCTTCTCGGAGGCGAACGAGAACCAGTCCTTGACCTCTTCGGGAAGGGTCTTCTCGCTGGCAAGAGTGTGAGGGGTGTGGAGGAGGGAGCTGGACGAGGCAACAATGACTCTGTCCTTGCCAAGCTTCTGAACGGCGGTCTCAACGACCTCAATGGCCTTCTTGAAGTTGGTCTTCCAGATGTTACGACCATCGACAACACCAGCAGAGAGGATCTGCTCGGGGCCGAGGTGGTCAATGACCTGCTGGAGCTGCTCGGGGTGACGGACAAGGTCGACGTGGAGGGCGTGGAGGTTCTTGAAAGCGGCGTCAACGACGTCGAAGTTGTGGACAATGTCACCAAAGTAGGTGGCAAGGACGATCTGGGGGCCCTGAGCGGCAGAGAGCTTCTCGTAGGCTGGCTTGAAAGCCTCCTTGACCTTGGCGGGCAAGTCAAAGACGAGGACGGGCTCGTCAATCTGGACGGTCTCGGCACCGGCGTCCTTGAGCTGCTTCAAGAGCTGCTCGTAGACAGGCAAGAGCTTCTCGAGGAGGGTGATGGGCTCGACGGACTGGCCACGGTCGGCCTTACCGAGAGCAAGGAACGAGACGGGACCAAGGAGGACAGGGCGGGTGGTGACACCGGCCTCCTTGGCCTCGAGGAAGTCGCGGACGGGCTTGGGGTTGGAAGCGAGCTTGAAGGTCTGGTTGTCTTGAAGGGTGGGCTTGACGTAGTGGTAGTTTGAGTCGAACCACTTGACCATCTCAAGCGAGGGGACGTCAATGCCGTCGCGCTGGTGACCACGACCCATGGCGAAGTACTCGTCAAGGGGGTCGAGGCCGTGCTTTGAGTATCTCTCAGGAATGGCCTGTGGTGAGTCAGCATGCTGGGGTATGGAGAAGACAGGGGACGGCGGGGAAGCTTACATTGAACATCTGGATGTGGTCGAGGACGTGGTCGTAGAAGGCAAAGTCGTTGCTGGGGATGATGTCGACACCGGCGTCCTTCTGGATCTTCCAGTGTTCACCACGGAGTCTCTTGCCCTCGGCGAGCAAGTCGTCTCTCGACAGCTTGCCAGCCCAGTATGCCTCGTTGGCCTTCTTCAGGTCTCTCAGACGTCCCATGCGGGGGAAACCCAAGATTGAAGATTGAACCATGGCTGCTGATGTGTGAAAAAGAGAATAACCAGGAAAAGAGGAAAGGGGAGATGCGGATGGGTTCACGAGGAGACAGCAGCCCAGACACGTTTAAGTAGTCATTAGTTTTTCGCAATGGGCGCTTGGACCCCTTCGATTGCGGAGCACCAAACTTCGTTGAAGACAGGCTCGCCGGCGCTGAACCATCTCATCACGCCATTCCTTTGGGCACTGCATCCTTCGTTTGCAACCTGTGCTTCCTCTCCACTGTGTGCTCTTTTCCACGTTGCTCCTTTGTGCCAGAACCGCTCTTTCGCCTCGACAAGCCATGTTCTTTTCCAGGCTCGGAGCTTGATATTATTGTTGACGACAGGCTTCTGGCTGAATTCCAATGACTGCATCTACGCATGCAGATCTCGACCAAGACCGCGCTAACCTGCCACCAGCCTCGCTTTCACCCTGCGATTACTCGCACATTATCATGATATCTCGTAAGACTCTCTCTTCTTGTCGCCTGCCTTGACTGTGAGCGCTCACATACACAATGTTATTATTCACACTTTGCTTCGCTCCTTGCAATCTGGACCTTTCTCCACAAATGCTGTGCACTCGGTGAATCATGCCTTTTCTGCCCTTGTTGGCACGAGCTTCATTTGGCCGATTGCGGAGTTTTGAGAAAATCCCCAACCCGACGCAAAGCGCAGTTGATTGGTTGCAATGCTTTGGACGACTATGATAAATGTGACTTTTATCTACTCCGACTATCTCATGCTACTCGTCACACTCTAGCCTTGACAAGACCTTCTCTTTCACGGCGACCGACCAAAGCTCGTTTTCGAGCTCTTCCAAGCTCATAGAGCATGTGTGTATCGGGATGCGTAACACTTCCAGAATTGGTAGGGTCATCCACGCTGCGTCTCGCCTCTCGCCGACGACACAGCTATGTACTGTACTGCTCACTGTAGGATACGCGATATCTTCATACTACCTGCAGTACTCGTAACTCGAACTAATTTTGGGCTTCATTGTTTGCAAAACGCATACATTCGTGGCTTGCAGTTGAGTGTAGTTGCTGCTCACAAGATCGCATCAGAATGATCAAACATGTAGTCACATCAACATTGGGCTCCCTGGCCTGTCCTCAAGGCCGCCCAATGCACCTTCCGGTCGTTGTTCAGCAAGGTAGGAAATGGCCCTCGTCTCACCTGCCGTATGCATTTGCGTATTCTTGCTTCGACCAAAATGTGGCTGTCCGCTTGCCATATTGCCTTTAAACCATTCTTCATCTACAGTTTTCCATTACACCGAGTTCAAATTATAAGATGGCAGCGGCAAGGCTTTGTTGTACTGCACCACTGCGGTCCGAATCGCCAGACGATGTGCCTTCTCGTCCGGTCAGACATTTCAAGTCCTTGGCCAATATAAAGACCCATTTTGCCCACAACAAGCATACCTCCACTACCATCAATGGGATCACAGATGAGAATCACCCGCTTTATCCTGCAGATGATCTTGAACTACAACGCATCTTCGTCGCTGCTTCTCTACCAGAAGACCATCCAGATGCTCTCAGAATAGGCCACCGCAAGCCCACAGTCGACGACACTATCATTCGCTCCCCCAGCTTCACCAACAAGCTGCGTAGACAGTTGAGCTGCAGAAGCCTTGTGAAGAACAAGCCCGACAAAGAGGCTACAAGGAAACACCCGCTCAAATTTCTTGGAAATACACGGGATCGAAAAGCATCAGAGCTTGCAGACATTCCTGGTGGGTATGATGAAGATGCCCAGTCATTGTGCTTGACCGAATCTACACCCGACAACGATGCAAGCGTCATGACGAGTAAAAGCACACATGTACATGTCTCATCTTCCCGAATCACCAAGTCTTGTATGTTGGCTCCGGATGAGCCTCGTCGGTCAACCAGTGTACCTCCAACGCCTGGTCCAATAGACTCTACATCCCAGCCGAGACGTTCTCAATCATCTACCGATGCACGTCAAGATTTCAAATGTGCTCTCACCGTGCAGTTGCCTGGTCCTGCAATCATGGATGCGAATGAGATATGGCCATTGTCTCCATCAGCACAAAAGACACCCACGACATCTACCACAATTCGTCCGCAGCCATCTTCAATGCTGCTGTCAATGACGCCAAGTCTTTCTCGGCCTATGAGGGCCAAATCAAGAAGCACTTACAAGCAAAAGATAGCGTCAAAGGACTCGACGATATCTCTGCACCTACACGACATGCAAATCTCACAGCATTTGCGTACACGTTCTCAACTGTCAGACGCATCGGCCACAAGCGATTCAGATCGGCAAAATCGCAACACGCATGCAAGTCTCAACAGTATCGTCCTTTCCTCTTGGGAGCCGGCGCGCTGTAAGAGCAATTCCAGCACTGGCTTCACAGGCTCGATCCGACAATCTACATGGGAGCAGGTTCTTGAAGATGAATCGTCGTCTATATACAGCCGCAGAACAAGCACAGCTCAAGAGGAACCCCTCATCTCCCCAGTAGAGCAGGTGTGCGCCTATTCGGTCGAATCCATGAGAGATAGCCTGGCACCACACATTGACCCTGAGCTCAGTCCGCACGGGGAAGATGCTTTCGTTGCGGCGGAACGAGTTGTGTCGACATCCACTGGCATCAGTGTATTGTTAAGTAGGTCAGGTTCTCAATCTGAGGCCGAGCCTTCAACAACCAAAACTGATCCGGCAAGCACAAGCGGCTGGCCAACCTGCAGTACGGCATGCTCTCTGCCAAAGAGTGACAGCTCTGGGAGTCTTGGGAAACTCAGCAAGTTCAAGGAAGATCTGAGCAGTTCCTCGACTGCCACAATGTCTGCAAAGAAGCGTCGATCGGTCTTGCACATTCTCTTTCCAAGACTCGCACGACCTAAATTCCGCAATCCGAGTACGCCTTTGCTCAACGACAGTATGCGCCCCTCTTTCTCTGCGGTGTATGATGGACCCGGGGATGCCCAAGACCTGCTCTCTGTGCCGCAACCATCGTCCAGACTACACGACGGCCAGCGTACTGTTAGCTTTACTGGCAGACCAGGTTTTGGGCCTGCCAGAGGATTTTCCTCCGCCTCTTCGACTATCAATCAATCTTCGCAATCCCGACAGTCCTTAGTCAACTACGAGAGGAGTCTTTCTATCGCGGGTGATGACCGCCGTCGAGAATCGGCACTAGGCCGATCGAAGAGTCGCGCAGTAGATATCGAAGACTCAGAAGACTCCGGGCTCGAATTATACCGTGCAAGTCCTCTGGCTCGACTTGACCGAAAGGGAACAGAAGAAGGCTTGATGGAAAAAGCACTGCAACAGCATCAGCTCGAGAAGGCTGCTCTGCTCCGCCCAAGTAAAGCAAAACTTGAGGTAGCGCCAACTCCACGCCATGCACCTCTATTCAGAAGCCCTTTCGGATTTCCATGTGCCAGTGAGGCCAGCTTACTAGTTGCCGCAGTTGAAGATTTGGATCCACTGGAGGCCGAAAGGCCTCACGATATCCGCAAAAGTCAAAGTATGCAAGACCTTGGATCCTCTCAGATTCTTTCAAATGATATGCATGTCTTGCGTAAGAAGAAGCGAAGTACCATCTGGACCATGAATACAGCTACCACTAAAGGTACCAGAACACATCATCATGCAATGACACCACCCCGTTCTTGGAGCCGGTACCCTTCACATACCCGAGAACGACGCTGTGGTTCAGCTGGTCGCCATGACAGTATTGTTTGTCGAGACTTTGCATATCTTGACAATCCTCGTCAAAAGCATCACGCCAGATCTCAAGAAGAAGTCACGAGCACACCGAAGAGCTGGCCACGTCTGGTTAATGCCAAGAGGAGAAATTGGATCGTGAAGTCGCGTTCGATGACATTCGGTACCGTTCTTCGCTATTACACCAACCTTCTCACCTCGTCGGCAGCACGTAACCGTCGCTCATCCACTGCAACAGGAGGCAGGCTAGAGCATCCAGAACTTGAGGTTCTGCCACCAATGCTGCCACCGCGTACCGATGATGCAAAGATCCTTGGAGCCAAAGACAGAGTGGCCCGATTTGTCGATCACGTCACAGAAGAGAGACACCACGCCGAAGAAGGCCATGAGTTATTCGATCATCCCGAACATCAACCACCAGCAGGCTCCGACGCAGCATCATCTATGTCCAACTCCCCTCTTCGCGTTCAGCACAGCAAGGCAGATTCTGTGCACGATCATCCGACAGAAACCATGCCTATAGCCCAAGGGGCTGCGACTGATGAGATTGATCCTCTTACTGTGTTAGATGGAGGGTTTGAGGGAAAGCCCACGCAGTCTGAGAAAGTTCTGGGCGCAAGTAGACTTTCTCGTATGTACCAGGCCTATGTACAGCTTCCAGCTTCACTGGACAATACAGAAGTCGAACGGAGTGGTGTCACAGATGACTCTTTACACGTTTCAGATGGTCAGACAACAGCCGGATTTCCAAAAGATGATCCTCATACTGGGGTTTTGACCGTCCCTTCCACCAAGCCACGCATCTACTCAGGACCGATGATTCGTCATTTCCCGTCGGTTACTGTTGTCGATGACCGCAAGGGACACTGGCGTAGCGTCAGTCTGATGTCTGTGGATTCAGGAAAGAGTGTTCGCAAGAGCACTAGAGATCTGCTGGAGGCTGTGAAAGCAAACGAAACTCAGGAGCTGCAAAAGTTGCTTGGCACGCCTGAAGTGTCGACCACAGAAGGAGAGGACATGTGAATAGCTTTTGTGATTAATTATTTGCGGCAAGGTTATTGTTATGAGTAGTTGGAACATGGCTTTGGTTCAGTATTCAGCAGACGTAGTCATGACATAAAGACTTGTGTTGACTGGGCCTAGTCTTCTTTTGAAACACTTGATAAACATGATGAGTTCTATAGCTTATCTGCATGCATACATTGCTTGAGACTTGTTGGCAAAGTAAGAAGGACTTGACAGAGTCAGGAAGATTTCTGTTTCTTCAAGATCCCTGGCCACCTTATCCTGCTCAAGAGTACTGTTCTCGAGTGTGACCAATTCCACCTGGAGATTGGGTGCCACATCCGGAAAAGTCGTTCGCTGCTTCAACGTGGCGCTCAGTGGCGTGTGTATACCGGGAATTTTTCCCATGGCCTTCATAAGGCATTTTTCTTCCCTTTGCAAACCTCAAGTGCTGAACTTGAAGCCACCGTTGCAGGAAATGACGGAGCCGGTCGTGTAGGCAGCATCTGGCGTGCAAAGCATGGCAATGACTCCGGCGGTCTCATGTTCGTATGCCTGTCGCGTGTTAGTGTGGATGCTTTGACGAAGCGCCGGTCTTGAGTCTTACAGGACGTCCACCCGCGACCTCTGCGCCTTTGACCAAGTCCTCGCTGTCTACTCCGGGACGGACGGCTGCCAGCGGGGTGTTCTTGAGCCATGGTGCAATGCCTTCCTGGAACTCCTTGGAAACTCCACCCCACATGTCTGAGAGCGATTGCGGCGTCAGTAAAAGGTTAGCATCAGGGCGAGGTGGAGGATTGCTTACCGGTCAGAACGGGGCCAGGGTTGATGGCGTTGACAGTGGCTCTCTCGGACAACTCACGAGCCCAGGTGCGCGTCATGGCTTCGACGGCAGCTTTGGAGCCACCGTAGACACTCTGCTCGTGGAAGCCACAGCTGGCGCTGACACTGCTCACATTGACGATGCGACCGCTGCGGTCGTTGGGCAAGTAGGGGATGGCGGCTTTCATGAGGAACAGAGGGCCTCTGACGTTGACGCGGTATACAAAGTCAAAGTCGTCGGCGTTGCACTTTTCAATGGGCAGGTTGGAAGCAACGCCGGCATTGTTGATGATGATGTCGATCTGCAGCTTGCGTGTCTTGGGATGAGCAAAGTGGTTCAATGCCGTGGCGACGAGGTGTGCGGGTCCGTTCTCACTGCCCATGTCTGCTTGTACGGGCAATGCCTTGATGCCATGGTCTTTCTGCAGGCGCTCGGCCAGCTCGTGTGTGATGGACTCGGACGAGTCGGACGTGTAGTTCATGATGAGGGAGCAGCCTTTGGATGCGAGATTCTCGCATGTTGCGGCGCCGATGCCTGAGGCCTGTTCAGCGATATTCGATCAACCTTTCGGTGTTGGATACCTCTAGAGGCGCCAGTGACAACTGCGACCTTGCCTTCCAGCACTCTGTAGCCATTTCCACTACCGAGGTTGGTCGATGCGGTGCGAGCGACGCCAGGACGAGACATGGTGAAACAAAGAAGGTGTGATTTGGGTCTAGAAACAAGTTACTGCACCTGTGGACTTGGGCTTGGTAGCAAGCGTCTTGTCTACTGTAGAATGGGGAGGGATGATGGTGACGCATGGCGGGGCTGTCTGTGCCTCTCTCAATTCATCCGACCGGATAAATTGCTCCATTTTGGACAACGCATACAGCTATACAATATACTCCTCAACGTCTGACACTACGTCGAGAACTCGAGAGAAGGCCCGCTCTCGAACCAAACACTTCTGCACTCTTCGAAAACCTCGATCCACCTTTAACCCCGCGCATGTTCGAGAGTGCCCCATCATGAGTCGTTGCATTCTTCAGACGAGATACGTTGATGCTCGATGCTAGAGAAGGGTGGGAGCATGGGAGCGGCTGAGGTCGGTTGGAACGTCGAGACGAGTATGCTATCTCACGCCTTGGTTCGATCCCCGACATTCCACCTTGTCGTACGTCAGGTCTCACGAAGAATCCATTCGAGTCACGATGTGCTCGGACTGAAGTGTCCTTGTAATCAGTGCTGTATGCTGCTCCGAATTTGTATGGCCATGGTCTTGTCTCATTCAAGTTTTGATTTTGGGCAAAGGATGGATCATGCATGAGTTGGTATTGTGATTGAATATCAAAGTGAGCGGATCTTGGGGCTATCGTCGCTCTGGAACCATGCATCGTCTGCCGCGCCGGTTGGACAATTGGGGTCGACGACGAACAATATTGTGAGGACTGGCGTGGCGCGGCTTCTGCTCGGAAAAATGGACTTGTTACAGACACACTGTCTGCTTGTCGAAGAAGTCCAACTCGCTGTGGCGATGGGGTGTGAGGCACATTGAAATCTTGTCGTTCCGGCGGCTTGAAGGCATGCTGCCGAGCATGGATTTCCTGATAGGGTGGTTGCTGTGCTATGTATTGGCTTGAAGGATGTCTAAAGGACGACCGGTCTTGATCACGATCGGGACGTGAGCCTCTTATAGGCAATGAGTATTGGGTTTCTTCCGGATATCTTTGGTATGGGCCTTGTAGCTGCGAGCTGAGTGCATCATACCCGTCAGGATTTGGATTATTGTATCGTTGCTGAAGCAACATGTTCGTTGGAGGTCGCTCGTCCGCCGGGTATCCGGCCTTTGAGATGTCGTTGATGCTATCGACCGGCTGGATCGTCCTCTTGGGCGGGAGTGAATTTCTGAGCGGCGCTGCAGACATGGTGAATTTCGAATCGTCGGATTGCAAGGCACCACTCATGTAATGTAAGCCACCTGTCTTTGTCTCGGGACGAAGATCGGCAGGAACCTTGCTGGTATCATATCGTCCACGAACCAAAGACGGTCTCGTGTCATCGATTTGATACGTTTTGGAGGGCGTTGGGAAGTGATAGTTCCTGGAAGAGGTAGAGTGAGTAGCTGCGACTACTGGCGGTGGCCTAATACCGGGATGTTCTGAAAGAAGCGGTTGTCTGGACGGACTTTGCGAGTTGTGCGCTTTGTAGCGATACTGGCTGAGCTTTTGTCTTTTGTTCCCATTCCCTTGAGATTCGTCTTCGGTGTCTCCTGGAGAATCAGTCCATGTCATTTCTAAAACGGACTTTATCCTGGCTCACATGTTCTTGAAGAGTCGCCTCGAAGAGTGGTACTCGAGACACTTGGGAGCTGATCCTCGACTGCTGTTCGCTTGACGCTAGTTCGGTCTAAGGGGCCATTTTGAGCAACGCAAGAGGTTTTTCTTGCTCCACCGGACACGTCGACTTGACAGAGGTGCGTGGGAGGAAATTTATAGTCTGTTGTAGGTGGAGCAATCCCGAGGCTACGCAGATCTTCGTTTCGGCGATCCAGCTCCCTATGTGATACTGTCAGAAAAGTCAGAATCTTAAAAAGGTAACCAAGCTTACTTTTTCATCGAAGCGAACTGCTGGAGATAGTGTCTTATTTCAGGCTCTTTGACTCTGTACTGTTTTTCTGTTTCCTCCAGCAGCGTGACTCGCTCGTTTAAAGCGTGAATCTCAGTTTCGGCTTCTGTCTTTTCCAACTTCAACTTGTCTGCCTCGTCCTTGAAGCGGGAGATTGTTGCTTGCAGGTTGCGAAATTTGGTTGTGATGGCAATGCCATATGTGACTAGGCCAAGGAATTGGAACTTTGGTCATGTGTTAGCTGGAACTCAAACGTCTTCGACAGATCGATACCATACCCGGAGCGCATCCATCCCTACATGTTTCGAATCGAGGGCTACAAGTGGGCATTGAAAGAAATGGTGAGGAATTTCGGGATCATATTCGCCTTTCGAGAGGCCGTTGATAGCATACATCTGCTTGAGAGCATGGTTACCCTGTCTGGTGACACAAACTGGACACACGGCGCGTGGTGCTCGTCCAGCCGGATGAAATGGTGGAGCTTTGAAGGCATGAGAGTCAATCTGATACGAAGTTGCCAACGTCACATACCTCCACCTTCAAGATGCTTTGCGCATACGAGATGTGCGCATTCGGTCATCCACAGTTTTGCGACAGGCTTGTGCAGACCATCGAGCCCTTGTTCGTCCTGCACAGGTTTGCAGATGTCATGAACCGAGGTATGACATATGTTACAACTGAAGATAAGGTCAAGAGGCTGAAAAGGCTTCGTCACTCCGGATTGCGCCTCCATCATAAGCCTTTGCAGTCGTCTTGTAGTGTCAGCTACCTAGGTGGACTTGAAGATGAGTAAAAGAATTCCCGCGGGTGGCGCTTTGAGGCAGGCGTCCCTGCCTGTTTCGAAGCAGATCCGAGCAAATCTTGGGAAGGTGCGTTCATCTGTGCACGCGACCACGCGCGACACACAGGATACATGTCTTTCACGAATTATTCAAGGGGAAAGCTGTACATCAAGGCATGTCGAATTGGAAAGGTCTAGAAGGAGGAAATGTACATGTTCGCTGAATCTACTCGAATGTTCTGCAAGGGTAGCTGGAGACAAGTTAGTAAATGTAGTATGCATGTTGAGTGAGTGATCGAAGGCGTACTTTGTGCCGTAAGACTGCTCCTTGAGCATCTCGTAGCGCTTGGGAGTAGACGAAGGATATCTTGAGGTAGGGAATGGAGGCAGTCCGTTGGGGCCCAGCACACTGAGACCAGCCTTGTTGTCCTTCTGGAAAAAGGCCGAGAGACCTTTCTCGCCCTCCTCCTTCACTGAGACCAACTGCTTGGCACCAGCATCACCGATTTGCAAAACGTCGTCCTTGGGGTTCTGTGCACTCCCCACGGTCAGGAGGCCAACAATGTCGGGCTGCTTGACGACACTGAGCTTGGGGTACTGTCTGCGCACATCACGCTTCCAGTAAGGGTTCTCGGCGAGATCGGCGGCGGGGACTGTGGTCGGGTCGTCGTAGAGCTTGGGATCCACGGCACCAGGAGAAGGCAGACGGTACTGAGGGTTGAGAGGGATACCGGAAGAGCGCTTGGGGTCGACCGCAAAGAAATCACCGATGCGTTTCCAGATGCCGGTCGGTTGCACGGTGTATTTTTTGTATGCGGCGTGCTTGCCGGCGGCCGAAGTGGCCAGCTTCTTGAGCTCGGCGACCATGTTGAGTGTGAATTGGGTATGTGACGGTGCAAAGATGATGGTTGATTGGCGACGGCGAGCTTGCCGGTCGATGTTCAAATGCGTCGGCGCGGATTGGATGGTGCCCGTCGTGTCCGTGCGCGCTGCCTGTCCGCTGAACGGAGCAGCCTCGCCACCCGACAATTGAGAATCACCGTCCAACTACGATTGGGTCTCTGGACCGGTAAGGAAAGCACGCTCGTTGGCATCCATCATGAGCATAACAACTAGTTCACTGCGCAACGTCTTGCCGCAGCTCGAAACAGCCCTCAAGTCTTTCCAGTCCTCTGATTCCAGATTTCGCATTGTACGAAGCATCAATCCTTCTGCTTCGAGTCCGCCATCTCCAAAGACTCTTTTCATCCTTGATTCCTCATACAACCCGCCGTCCAAGGCTCATCTGGCTCTTGCCAAATCTGCTTTGCACTCCTCCTCTACCCACCACCATCAATCTCCGTTTAGATTGCTACTCCTTTTCAGCACCCACAATGCGGACAAGGCTCCGTCTGCTGCTTCTTTTCCTCAGCGTCTAGCACTCATGACCATCTTTGCCGAAGATCTCTTGAAAGATCTGCAAAGTGTAGCCAACCATGCGGAATATGTACTCCCGGCTGTTGATATTGGCTTGACCACCGCTCCCTACTATACCGACAAGAGTGTGGCAATCTCTAGTGAAGGCGCTGAGAATTACCCTGGCTCTCCGAACCATGTCCATCTGCTGGGCTTTGACACAATCACCCGCTTCTTTGCTGCAAAATACTATCCTGATTTCCACCCGCCCCTCTCCGCACTCAATCCTTATTTCGACCGAGGACACCAATTGCGCGTGACCCTGCGGCCATCTGATGAGTATGGTACAGTCGAGTCACAGCAAGAGTTTATTGCTCGATTGGCCCGAGGCGACATGGAGGTGGAAGGCGGCAAGCGTGAATGGGCATCTCAGATAGAGGTGGTGCATGCCGAGGAGGGAGATGGCGTAAGTAGCACTAGGGTCAGGAAAGCAGCCAAGAAGCAAGACTGGAATGAGGTCCAGCAACTGTGCACTGAAGGTGTTGCTAGAGCAGTGATGGAAGGTACGATATATGAGAGCGACGATCGAGGTGCAAAGATGGCTTGAACGCACAAGCAATATGATCTAAGATGTTGATTAATTTTCTTGGTGCTAACCACGGGCCAATTTCATGATATGCACTTCGACCTTCGAGCTTTCAGGACGAGCTGGTTGTACCCCTACATGATGCTTTACGCATCTATGTACCGTATGAGCTCTCGCAGCGGGAGCAAAGCGTATGTTCGTATCTTTGGTACCATGTACAGAAAGAGGTTTGAGGAAAGAACGAGTTCTGCGGCATGTACATCAAGACTTTGGGGCTCGATTGTTGGACAGATGGCTCAGTTTGCAACCCACATGACGCAGACGACCACGTCCATGCCCTTCGCCTCGCCGCCTTCGTATTTGTAGTTCCAGATACCGTCCTTCTGGGTGTTCCAGTAGGCACCAGTGGCCGAGTGCATTCCGCGACGACCGACAGTGCCGAGAGAGGGGGACGAGGGGGGGTCGGAGCCGGCAGGACGTGGATCGGTGAGGTGTTGGATGATTGTGGAATTCACGGCGAACTTGTACTGGCCCTTGGCTTCGGATTCGGAGATGAGAGCAGTCAGGATGTTTTTCTGCAGGCCTTGTCAGAGACGGAGCACACAGAAGGTCGGATTGCAATCCGTACAATGATGTCGTTGTTCCATTGCTCGGTTTGGGAATGGTTGTATGTGGTGGCGCTGCTAAAGGCATTGTCGCAAGCCTGTCGACAGTGTTAGTGCGCAGCTCTCGTGGACGTGAGCTCAAGGCGCATACATCAGCGGCGATCTGACTTAGGCGGGTCTCGGTGACTGGCTGCAGAACAAAGTCAGATAGGCAACGTCGCGCGCGGGAGGGCTAGGGCCTACGCAGGTAGACATGGTGACAAGGCTTGCGACTATGAGTTGAGATTCGAGAAAGGTAGCGTAGAAGACTCGACGGTCACGCGCAAGTTACTGGGAGGCTTTGAATGCGATGGAGGTGATATGCGACAATGATATGGCTTGGTCTGGAGGTTTGTTTACTGTGCGTGTGTGATGACCCTTAAACACAGTGAAGGCGTCCGAGCTTTCACTTGTGCTATCTCGAGTGAAGCGTGGCCATGTTTCATGACCATGTGCTCTGATTTCAGCTCGTGCAAAAGACGTGGACAGAAGATGTGCTGAGCGCTTGACATTTCATTATGGATATGCTCGTCTGCTCGCTGCCAATTACTGATGACCTCCGGAGGAAATCTGAGAAGGTTTGATTGTTCTGCCTTGCCCTGGTGTTGATTCAGACGTTCCCAACGTCTGGGGCTGGAGCATTCATCACAAATTTGGAGCAATAATGATACATGCACGCAGACCATGGCAACGAGCTGGCAATGGATGAAGCATGGCACAGAGGCTTCTCGTTCAAGCTGATTCTTCAACGCTAACTGACAACTGGTCGAGGAAAGAGGCTGCTCAGAATCAACATGGCAGTGAAGAAATGGATGCATAATTATTAGAGCATCCTGACCAATCACGCGGCGCACGTGTCAAAGGCCCGCCAGCGTCATGCTCGCCCTCTCGCATTTCTGCTGCATCGATTGACTGCATCTTTTTTTCTCCTGCTCCGTCTGGAGATCCCATTGACTGTTGACTCTTGCAGCTTCCCAACCTCCGACCGCTCATTTCACATCGCCGCCATGTCTTCGCAACCACTTCTCCAGACCGCCCCTGGTACAATGCCCCTTCAATTGAAGCTTGTCGCGACCCAACAACCCCGAATGCTGACTCGATCTCGCATCTAGGCAAGCGCATCGCCCTTCCCACTCGCGTCGAGCCCAAGGTCTTCTTCGCCAATGAGCGTACTTTCCTCAGCTGGCTGAACTTCACCGTCATCCTGGGTGGTCTCGCTGTCGGCCTGCTCAACTTTGGCGACAAGGTCGGCCAAATCTCTGCCGGTCTCTTCACTCTGGTCGCCATGGCTACAATGATCTATGCTCTGGTCACTTTCCACTGGAGAGCCAAGAGCATCCGTATGAGAGGCCAGAGCGGTTTCGATGACCGCTTCGGTCCCACCGTCCTGGCCATTGCTCTGCTGGCTGCTGTCATTGTCAACTTCGTCCTGCGTGTGACTGGAGCCGGTGGTAGCCACAAGTGAGAGTGTCCGAGGCTGGCGTGCGCTGGCAAAGAAACACCAACTCCAAAGGAGATAAAGACAAACGACTACGACGACATAGACCGGCCACAGACTGCACACCAGCTGTTGACCTAACCCCCGCGCGGCACCCTTGTATCAATCATGATATTTACATTGAGATTCCCCAACGATTTTTGGCGTTGTGGAGCGGGTTTTTTTTTTCGCATGTATTGATTGGGTCAGGCCGGTGTACAACCATGTACATAGTCGCACGAGAGGCTTGGATGCCATGCCTGGAAAAACAGCTGCATTTCTTCCAAGAGATTGTCATTTGTGCATGTCTATTGTCTAGATGTTGTCATAAGTAGCAAAGAATCATGATTCGATCAGCTCTGAATCTCTTCTTCTTTCCAGCCGCCAACCTTTCTTCCGCCTTCTTTTCGCTTGACCCTGCACCACATGCCGACCTCCTTGTCCATGATGAACTGCCAAATGACACCAACCCAGCTACGGTGATAAGGAAGGTCCTGGTAAAACTCTTTGGCAATCTCATTGAGCTTCCAGAGTCTGGTCCAAGGAATGGCAGGGAAATCGTGATGCTCATTGTGCAGGCCGACGTTGTATGTCAAGAGATTGAGAGGTCCGTAGTAGGAGAAGGTCTCGGGTACCGGGATGCGTTGCTTGGGATCACGCGCCTGCTTGTTCTCGAGCGATGCACGGTCAAAGACGTAGTGCTCGGCGATGAAGTGGCCAGCCACCGGGTGGAGAGATCCAGCAAGGAAACTGCTCAAGATGAAGTATCCGACGGCCTTGGCTCCCCATGACTGGATAAGAAGGTAGTCGAAAACAAGTTGGACGGCAATGTTGAGTGCGTGAATCTTGGTCAAAGGGATTTGGTAGACCATCATTGGACGGAGGGCGTAGAACAGAATCTGGAAAGTACAGAAGAAGGCTTTTCCGGCAATCGAGTCGAGGAAGAAGGCCTCGAGCGCAGTAGGCAAGTCGGTATCGAGGCCATCGACACCGAGCGACTTGTGGTGCGTCAGGTGGTAGGGCTGGTGGATAGTCAGCGGCTTGATGTGTGCATCTGGTGGATGCCGGCGAAGAAACATACCCTGAATGAAGCCGAGTAAGGAATACCGATTGGCAAGTTGGCAACAATGGCAAGGAGACGGTTGGCCAGACCCGACTTGAATGCAAGATTGTGTGAAATTTCATGGATGGCCAGAAAGAGGTTCTGGTTGGCAGTAGCACCAACGATGTAGGCTGTGAGCCAGAAGCGCCAGGACCAGAAAGGAGTGTTGCTGAGGAGATAGGCACAGGTGCATTGAAGCCCGACTACTGCTAGAACGAGGGGAATTGTCAAGGGCTCGGGTCCGCATAGCTTGAGGACCTGTACGTGGCCATGTCAGCCCTGGTCGTGCAGATGAAGAGCTTGTCGCCTACCTCGGGATGCGCCTTGATGATGGCCATGCGACGAGAACGGTGGGGCTCCTCGGTATAGGACCAGAAGAATTGGTCATGTTGGTCCTGTTGCTTGAGCGGTGCTGGGTCGCTGGAGCTCTTCATGTTGACGCGAAGGTTGGCCGACTGCTCGCCAGCGAGCGTCGTCGTCGTAGCGACTGCGTTGGCGGCCATTGCTGCACTACCGGAAAAGGAGAGGATGATTGCACCAAGAATCTCAGTCCTCGACTTTTAACACACAGCAACAGTGCTCCGCCTCGCCCACCATGTGGAGAAGGGTCTCGAAATACGCGTAAACTTCCCACCTCCTGAGATCACCCGTCCGACGGTCGAGACTCGCCTGCCAGCCGCCCATTTCGAGCTTTGCTAGAGCCGTGACCCTGACTCGTGATACTTATACAACCACATTGTCATGTTACTCGAATTTTGCAAGCCTCAGAGGCATCAATGTAGCCTTCTTCAAGACTTGACTTCCCTAGCCGCCCATCTTGTCAGTCTGCTGAATTGTTTGGTGCATCTTCTGTCAGTGTGCGTGTTTTGACAAGAGAATTTGGCAAAAGTCTCCCGAATTTACCCCTTGATTTATCATCCACGTCGACGGTATCAAGGCACCCATATCCGGACTTGTATCAACAATGAAAGGCACTGGTCCGTTTGTTCAAATATCCTGGACTTGGTATACCCGACTCTAATAGTGTATGGCAGATCGTTCGTGCCGTTGAGAACAGACACTCGAAACGTTGCCAACATCATTTCCGTTGGCGGAGGCACGCGTGCCATCAGCCTGGCTAAAGACATCCATTTCAGCGGCCAGAAACATTATTCCTTGTGATTTGTGATTTTCCGGGGTTCAAAAGACACTTGATTGTTGAAAGAAGTGTTCTGTAGCTCCTCTGTGCTACCCTGTTTGAGGCTATTCATCTGCAATACCGCAACGCCACCGAGCATGCATGTCCAACAACAGTGATGTGGATATATCTTTGACCTAGCCTCTGAGACACGCAAGATGGCAAGCAAAACACCACCAGATTTACAGAGCGACGGTGATGTCAATTCGTTGGGCTCCACAACCAACGATGCGCATAATCACGAGCCAGCGCATGAGAGCGAACCACGTCACCCCCAAATAACAGGAGCAAATGGCAGCTTAGACACATCGGGCATCACGGCAGTGGACCATGCGAACAGAGACCATGTAGTCCATACAAAGGCCGAATTCACGTCTTTTCCACTTTCCGACGAAGCATGTCCACAGGAACCACTTCCAGAAGAAGCACAGCCATCAGTATCTGATGCCGAGTCCACTTCTAGGAGCGTCAACAAAGGACACCAGAAAGGCTCGACGACTTTTGACCAGCGACATCACACTTTCCACCGAATGCACAAGTTCACGCTGTACGAGACCAATGCGCGATATTGGATCACGGGCTCAGACATCACAGACAAGTATTACAAGCTTTTGAAAATCGATCGTACTGCACCTCCAGGCCAACTATCAATCTTCGAGGACGACATTGTCTACAGCAAAAAGGAAGTTACACAGCTTCTCACGACAATCGATGATGGCAACAAGGCGACCGGAGGATTGCGCGTGAAATGCAGCTTTTGGGGCATCTTAGGATTTGTCAGATTCACAGATTCGTACTACGTCTTGCTCATCACCAAGCGACAACAGGTCGCGATGGTCGGAGGCCACTATATCTATCAGGTTGATGGTACTGAACTGGTTCCTCTGACTGCTGGGGCTGGTTCTCGATTTGCTCGAGAAAGAAACGCGGAAGAAGGCCGCTTCTTAGGTATTTTGAGCAACCTCGACCTCACTCGCTCTTTTTATTTTAGCTACTCCTACGACATCACTCGCACGCTACAGTACAACATCACCCGGCAAAGAAACGCACTAAACCAAGGACTTCATCAGCCTGTTCACGATTTCAATGAAATGTTCGTTTGGAATCACCACCTCTTGGCTCCAGCAGTCAAACACCTGAAGAATGCTTTTGACTGGTGCCTACCCATCATCCATGGCTTCATTGACCAATCTTCTCTCGACGTTTTCGGACGCAGCATCTACATCACTGTCATTGGAAGGCGCTCTCGCTTCTTCGCTGGAGCACGTTTTCTCAAGCGAGGAGCAAATGACCTTGGTTATGTCGCCAACGACGTGGAAACCGAGCAGATCGTCTCGGATATGCTCACCACCTCCTTTCATGCCCCCGGGCCCAGAATGTTCTCAAATCCGAATTATACTTCGTATGTTCATCACCGAGGCAGTATTCCGCTCTACTGGACACAAGACAATAGCGGCGTGTCTCCAAAGCCAGACATTGATGTCAACATGACGGACCCGTTCTATCAGCCAGCAGCACTACACTTTGACAACCTCTTCCAGCGCTACGGTTGTCCTATTTATGTATTGAACCTGATCAAGGCTCGTGAGAGGACGCCAAGAGAGTCGAAACTTCTGACCGAGTTTCAAAATGCTCTGACGTATCTCAACCAATTCCTGCCACATGACAAGAAGATCCAGTACAAAGCTTTTGATATGAGCAGGGCCGCGAAGACGAGAGGTGGAGACGTCATCGGAACACTCGAAGTAATTGCCGAGGAGATTATGCAACAGACTGGCTTCTTCCAAAATGGCGATGTGGACAACGGTTCACCACAAGTTCAGAACGGCGTGGCTCGAACAAACTGCATCGATTGCCTGGACCGTACTAATGCAGCTCAATTTGTTATAGGCAAGCGGGCTCTCGGACATCAGCTGAAAGCCTTGGGCGTAATACCTACTCCTGACATGGAATACGACTCTGATGCTGTCAATGTCTTCACACACATGTTCCATGATCACGGAGATACCATAGCCATTCAGTATGGTGGCTCTCATCTCGTCAACACGATGGCCACGTACAGAAAGATTAACCACTGGCATAGCCAGTCAAGAGACATGGTGGAAAGTTTCAAGCGGTACTACCACAATTCCTTCCTCGACTCACAGCGCCAAGAGGCATACAATTTGTTCCTTGGTAACTACACTTGGGCACAAGGGCAACCTATGTTGTGGGATCTCTCTACAGACTATTATCTCCATCACACAGATCCTAAGAAATGGTTGGACCGGCCCCGAAAAAGCTACATCAACTGGTTCACCCCGGAGCATTTGGAGAAACGAGTACTCCCACCAACAGCCGAACGCAATCACATTACACAGACAGACCGGAATGTGATAGAGTATGATGACTACTGGCTGGAGTATTACAGACCTCTTGCAGTGTCGTCATTCGTCAAGGTGTACTCCTACAAGATGAACACCAACCATCGTTTCCTGCCAGAAAGGCCAAGCAAAGACACGAAATACGACTTCAGCCCATTCACGCCTCGCATCGACCTGAGCAGGAACGCACCCGATTCGCCCGAGAAGAAGACTCTGCGTAAAGGCGTGACCATCGTAGACCCACAAAGCGAAAACGATGCCGGTAACCAGCAGCCTGCAAAGAGTGCGATGGTGCCCGAGAGCATTCTTCGCGACACAACGACCGAGCGCGCATCGGCAGATCCAGAAAATCAAAAGTCTGTCAAAATCGCCGACAAGGCTGCCATTACTCAAATGACATTGAACCGCATCTACGACCACTCGCTCAATCCATCCGTGACGGCCGAAGAGACTACAGAGTACGAGCGATACATCTCACACCCTTTCAAGATCCCACTGGTCGTGTCATCCGAACTTCCACCAGAGACCAGCCTCAACCTTGATTTTGTGGATTACGTCAACAGCGGCAGGGCCGGTGTCGACTCTGGCGATGAAGGTATTACAGGCGTGCTCGAGCCCAACGACGAGGACCTGGCTGAATTTGCAGACTTTTTGACCGTCAGGGAAGATCCGCTGACTGTGTGGGAGGAAGACGGAGGCAAGAAGAGATACAAAGCATACCGTCAGTGGCTAAAGGGCAAGAGCTTGTTCAAGCAGAGCAAGGTGGATCCAGAGTATCGGCAATAATGTCAGAGATGTGAAATAGAACAGATGTGCATTTCTCGATTGGTATTCTTGTAATGCATATATAAGATTTGAAAAATCTGCCAGCTTCACATGAACAACCACTAAGATGGAAAATGGTAATAAAATCCGACTGCTCGTCTCGGTATCTGTCGAGCTAGGCTATACCACAATTACCATCCAACCTGTATATTTGTGCTTACTTTAGGCCGAGGGGAGGTGTGAGAGACCAGCCTGGTCGAAAGCATGGTTCTGAGAAGGCTGAAGAACGGCCAGTGGCGAGTGTCTCTCTTCCAATATAGGCTCGGGAGCGTTCTCTTTGAAACGCGGCGAATTGTGGACAGAGTCGATGCGCTCCGGTCTTGGTGTGTCCTCACCGCCACGAGCCAGAGAGCTTTGAAGAGCCGTGTTGAACATATCTAGGCGGAAGGGCGAGGAGGGTGTGATGTGGCCGTTACCGCGTGAGTCTGCGGACTGGGCGGGTGTGAATTGATTGAAGACGTCCGGACGTGACGGATAATAGCTGGGGAATGGATCCGAGTGTCCATGGCTGATTGAATCTTCGGACTTGAGCTTGCTATTGTGCTGTTGAGCAAAGTTTGGAGGGTCGTAGAAGCGGAAGGTATAAGGCCCTGGCGTGACAGGAGTGAATGGTGCGTGTTTGTCGCCTCCATTGTTAGGGTTGTTACGTGTCACTCCAGGATCCGTCTTGACGAAGCTGGGAAAAAGTGGCCGCTGTTGGAACGGAGGAGGAGGATGGTCCAAGCTGGTGTTCTCGGACTTGATGACATGACCCATACCGACAGGAGCAGCCAGGTTCTGCAAGTAAGCCTGAGAATTATCGCTCTCGAAGACTGTGTCACCACCATCGCCGTCACGTCTTTCGGTCTTGACTCTCTTCTCTTCTTCCTCATCGAGCCCACCCTCCCTCTTACACCAAGACCCATCCTCATCATCCTTGACCATTGCGCCATCTTCATGCTTGATCAGTGTGCCCTCTTCGTCCTTGATCATGAAACCGTCCTCACGCTTGACACGACGCAGACGTTGCATCAATGGCATGTCGTCGAGAGTTTCGTCGTCGTCATCTTCGCCTTCGTGGAACGCATACGTCTTGTCCTTGGCCTTGAACGGATTGAGCCGCTTTCGGCCCCTTTCTCCTCTGGAGAAGCCTTCTCTGCTGGCCTCTGCTTCAAGGGCTTGACGGAGACGCATCAAGCGCATTCGAGCGGCCGGAGCTTTGATCTGGAAATACGAAGCAACTTCATGGAAGTCGACCTGTCGTTACATCAGCAAAGAACAGGTCGTATCAAAGTGGGGGTGAAGACTTGCAGTGCTGAAGTTTGAATGCTTGAAGCAAATGTACAAAAATCGTAGGTTCAGTTCCGTGTCAATCTTTGCAGGCATCTTGCTAGGCAAATTATGACTTGGTTGAGATTATGGTGGAATGTGCGATGAATGCAATGCTAGAGTCGCTCTCACTTCTTAAATAAGAGAGAGATCCGGCAGTTCAAACCTCAAGGGATCCTGGCAAAAGCAGTCACACCCTCGTTGATTGATCAATGGAGCAATGGATTCACAAACTCGCGGAGCTTCTAGAATACTAGCGTCAACTGATCATCACCGCGTTGAATGACTTCGATGATACAAGCCTTGCCACCAAATTTGCACAAAAACTGAGGCGCAAGAGACAGACACACCAAGTTTGCTCTTCTGCAACGTACAGGAGAGCGTGGCGTGCTGTAAGCCACAAAGGACAAGGCAATATCCCTAAAGCAGTCCGCCGTGATATGACGAATTTCCAACAAACTGCGATGACTTGTTTGAGATGGTCTCGTTTGAGTTTTCAGTTGAAAGCATATCGATATACGTGACGGCGCTTTACAGAGAACAGAATCAAGCAGATCAGCTGTTTGTCTTCTGCAAGCCTTCCAAAGACGTCGAACGATTATGTTTGCTGTGTAAGTCCTTGTGCAATCAGGCCCGAGAAGTCTACACCGGCTTCGCTAAGAACAGCGGCCTGCTCTCGGACAACATCAATACAGTCATTCCAAAGAGAGGTTCCTCTTTCAACACTGCTGAGCTGGCGGTCTAAGCTTTCATTGAACTCATCAATCCTCTCCTTGGCCCATTTGACGACAGCTGATGAGGATGTTGGAGGAAATGATGACGAGAAGGTGCGAAAAGTATGTAAAATGATGGTGAAGGTGACATAAGATAACGCAGTAAGATGAGGTGGCAAGGAGCCGGTGAACGGGATTTGTCTGCAACGTTTTCGTCAGTCCTTGGATATGTTCAACTGTGCACATGTGACGAACCTTGCTCTTGTCCGTAGGACTTCCTTGCGAGACTCTAAATATGCTGAGCGAGCAGTCTCCTCAAATCCGAGCCTCATAAGCCAGCCGACATTCTCTTTGGTGGTCGCAGCACCCGAACTTGTATCTTTAAGGCGTTTGGCCAGAATGTTGGCCAGTTTGGCCGCACGTTGATCTGTCTTGGAGAGAATGATATCTTGAGCAACATTGTTGCCCTTGATATTCCGAGCGATCTTGCGCAACTTTTCACTCAAAGCGACGGCATCGTCGAAATGTTGCAATGCTATGCTTAGATCGAGTGCGTCAATCTGATTCTCGACCCAACGTAGAGTCTGCTGCTTGCCATCCACATCGATAAGAGTGGAAGATGTGTTGAGAGTTGTACTATCAGAGCGCTGATCGGTGGCCTGCTTGTAGAAGCGGGATTGACCGGTGAGAAAGGCAAGCTCGTCCATGGCACGACCCCGATGATCTTGGTCTGCGGCCATGGTCTTGCGAAGGTCCTCGACGGCTTTTCTGAAATGCACGAGCAGAGTGTTGACCTCCTGACCGGCACCGGAGGAAGTAGATGAGGCCAGCGTCCAAGATTCGGGACCTACGCGCAGACTGAGAGCAGTGGTCATGTTATGTCGATCATCGATGGCGCGTGTGGATATATCGGTCATCTGGATGTCCTGCAACGGCCAGCAACGCTCAGCGACCACCTGGGTATGTGTTTGGGTTTGTTGGTATACTGAAGCACGTTTGCTCTGCGGACTCGACGTCATACCGGAGGGATCAAATCGCTTCTTTTCGCTGGCCAGAAGTAAATGGTCGTTGAGGAGGATGACATGAAGACGTCGACGAGGCTTCCAAGTAGCAGCGTTCAACTCAAGCCAGCGGCCAGACTCGTAGACAATGTGACGGCCGGGCACGGCGGGTAAGAATTTCTGCGAGCCCTCGACGCGCTTCCACATGGCCTGCAGATGTGTAGACCACAAAGCTTCAAGGTTGGCGACACTGCTGCGGTTCTGGCGCTTGCGGTTTTGTTGAGCAGTATGGTCCTCTTGGGTGGAGCCGGCCGAAGTAGCGTGAGACAAGACTCCAGTCAGTTCAGACATGAGGGCTCGCAGGGTATGCATCTCGGACTTGAGCTTGTCGGCCTCGTTGGAGATGTGGATGAATTGTGTACGGTTCTGATAGACGTTGTGTTGCAAGTCGGTCGAAGTGCGGTTCTTGAGCTTGCGCAAGTCTTGCTGGTAGGCGTGGATGTCGGCTTCGGAGGCATCCTGCAGGAGAAGGCTCACATAGTGATCGGCGTTGAGCTCGGGGTTCCGCAGGGCATTCAAGTCGACTTTGACACGTTCGCCGCGGCGATCGGGTGAGCGGTCTGGACGCGAGTGGGCGAGGTGGGCCGGGATGTTTGGCACCGAAGGGGCTCGTTCAGCATCTTGAGGGTAGTTGGCGAAGCGGGTCGAGTAGCGGCGCTTGACCAGATCGGCGGTGCGGTCGGGACCTCCTATCGACGGCCTCGGGCGTGCAGTGGCAAGACTGGTCTGGCTGGTGGTGCTGCCGTTGCGAGAAGCAGTGTCCGAGTAGGGCTGGTGGGGTGGTTGCAGCGAGGGCGTCGACTCGTCGTGGGGAGCGGTGACGATCTGGCGAGGGGCACTGATCTGGGGCCGCTTGGTCGTCTTCTTCTTGCGCAGAGACACGATGCCCTTTGCCTTTTCCGACATGGTCGCGTCGGTGGGCGCGAGAAGACGCGGTGCTCGAGGTCGACGTGGTGGCCTTGGGTGGATCCAAGGCACAAGGCAGCAGGCAGCAGGCAGCACTGCGGGCGGGACGCGCCGACCGACGCCGATGCCGATGGCCGACCAAGCGTCACAGCACAGTCGACAGAGCAGCACGCGAAAAGTCCATCGCCATCACCACCCGACTCTGCAACCACCGCACGACCTCACAATGTCTTCCCTGTCAACGAAAAGCGTCATCCTCGCAACCCTCGGCACCGTCACCACTGCCGCCGTCGCCTACGCCGTCTACTTCGACTACAAGAGGCGATCCGACCCTGCCTTCCGTCGTTCGCTCAAGCGCCAGCAGAAGCAGGTTTCCAAGGCTGCGAAGGACGAGGCCGTGGCCGCCGAAAGGGGCCAGAAGGACAAGATCCGCGCCGTCGTCGACGATGCCAACACCCAGGGCTTCCCCACAGACCCCGAGAAGACCGAGGAGTACTTCATGACCGAGGTCGCCCGTGGTGAGCAGATGTGCCAGGACGGCTCCGACCCCGTCGACGCCGCCTTGTGCTTCTACAAGGCCCTCAAGGTCTACCCCCAGCCCAGAGAGCTCATCAACATCTACGACAAGACTGTCCCCAAGGTACTGCGCCCTGACCTCCACCTCCCTTATTCCACCCGCCCGCCTCATGCTGACATCCCACAGCCCATCCTCGACATCCTCGCCGAGATGATCGCCGTCGACAGCAGTATAAAGGTCTCTGCCTCTGAAGCCCCCATGTCCGAGCCTGTCGAGTAAATCCGTCCCTCAAAAAGCACCTTCTGATCCTCTCCACGCCAAAATCCCTCCCGCTCATCCACCTCTTCATGCCTGTACCACCACCTCGTTCTGTACATATACCTTACGCCTTGGGTCGAAATCTTGCAAATCTTTAGTCCTTTATTCCATTACTTGGTTCGAAGCCCTCTTTGTAGGCCCCTGCCATAGTCTGTAAACTCTTCTATGGGTAATGTTATCTTTTTCTCCATAAACGCCACGCTCAAAAGAAGCCTTTTTTATTCATTTCATGCGACCAAATCTCCGACACCTTCAGGCCAATTGCCCCACACCAATGCTCGATCGCCCCAACGACTGGGATGTGGCGCCAGGAGCCGTACCTTTCTCCTGCTCTCGTCTACTTCGGCCACATAGACAAAGCCCATGACACAGCTATCGCGTATACTGTCTAGAGCCGAGTTTCCCGAGCAGAATTTGACCGACAAGATGGCGTTGACCATGCCCTGACTTGGTGTCACCTTGCTGAGCACCGACGTTGATCCTTGACCGGATGCCGGATCATCATCGTAGTCCATGCCGGGCATGAAGGACAAGTGCGCCTGTGATGCTGTAGGATCTTCGGCCTTGTAGATTGCCAGATCACCAAAGTCCCACCACTGGCCATGTGGATTCAACGAGGTTCTGCTATCACCAAAGAAGTAGCTCTTGATCTGGTGCTGGCGGGCCTGACGCATGACTGCCTCATCCCTGGCCACGGCGCCGCCCGATTTTGATATGCGAAAGACGTGAACCACATCGTCGGAGCTTTTTGGATTGGCAAACTTCCGTAACAAATCGTTGTAAAGTCTTTCTGAGCCAAGCGTGAGCACGACGTTGATACTGAACTCGGAGATGATGTGTGTGAGTAGATCGTAGCCGCCCTTTGGTTGGTTGATGCTCCCCGGCGTATCGATGATGATTCCGCTTTGCTTTGCCTCGTCGTCTTCTTCCAGTCTGCTGGTCACGGCCAGGGCGGCGCGTGTGACCAATGGCTTGAATATGCGTGTGTTGTCTTCGGGAGATGCAAACGGAAAGTGGTAGACCAGCGGCGTCTTGACAGGAACTCCTGTAGGACCAGACACCGGACTGCTTCCCCAGCCATCCTCGACATCCAGCATACTGCCCATTGTCACGGCAGTCAGACTGCCTGGAATGCTGAGAAGACCCTCGCGCGGATCCATGTTGACGACCGTCGGACTTCTTCCCATTTTCAAGCTCCATGCAGTCAAACATTTGAGCAGACTTGTCTTGCCGCTGTCGTCGGGGCCTACAAGCAAGACCCGCGGACCGCCATTACCATCTCTTGTCGTGCCGGCATCGTCGCGTGCTGTTTCCAGCATGCCATGGACGTTGAGCCATTCCATCATGGCCTCGGTTTCAGATCCAACATACTCGCTCTCGACCTCTCCCTGTAGCTCCAATGTGCATCCGTGCCATGTAAAGACTGCGCCCTTGGTGCCGCTGAATGTGTAGGGCGTGCTCGGCGCCAGCTCGCTGCCAAAAACTTCGGCTGTTCCTTGTAGCAAACGTATGCGGTACGACTTTGCGAAGGCGACTTCGAAGCGCAATTCTGAACGCGCGGGCAGCACTTCGGTTCGTGGAGGCGCATGCGCTGCAGCATCCGGTTGTGGTGTCGCGGTCGATGGCGCAGAGAGTGAAAGGCCGGGTAGAAGCGACATCGTGCGTGTCGCAATGCTTTCTTGATGCTGTGTTGGTGAATATGGCCAATGACCATGGGCACAACGCAAAGCAAAGCGGGGAGATTCAGTGCGAGGTGGAAAGGTGGAATTCACGGCTTCACAACTTGATATTCTGGGACAACAAGACTAAGTTCTTCATGGCAAGGCTATTCATAAACGAGTTCAAAGGATTCGAGAAATGAATTGCAGTATGGTCGCTGAGAATCCCAAGGTCGAGTTCACTCGCCATCAACTTGCTTCATCAGACTCTTCAGCACCTTGCGAACGTTGCGTATACCTGCCAGCATGTTTTCGTCCGGCCCTTGTCCTGGAGTCCAGGTTGCATGTGCAAAGTCGATCATCTTGATATCAAACAGCTTTGGCTTGGTTTGGTCATCTTCGTCGTCCTCATCCTCATCGCCATTTTCGTCGTTTTGTCTGCTTTCGAGCTGTACCTCCTTACGATCTTGTGCTGTCTGCGCAACAGCCGCATCGAGAGCTTCTTTTCGTGCCTGTGGGTCCCCTTCGTAGACAAACAACAAGCTCGCTGAATACATCCTGCTCTCCTGCTCTTCAATGATTCGTTCCACAGAACCGACAGCCTCTTCGATGTTACTGATGATATCTCCGAGCATATCATGAGCCTCTGTCTTCTGATCGAGACACAGGAAGGTCGAGAAAGCATCCTTGACATTGTCTGGGGTCAGGTTCCTGCCGTATAACTTGTCGAATACCTCGTACTCTCCATGACCTTCGGGATGCCAGATCTTCATACCTGCTACTCTAAAGCCAAGCGAACCACTGGTCGTCTGGGCTGCAACCTCATCCAATTTGGCACGTTTGGTGAGCGGCGCATCATCTGCCCATAGTCGTTTACCTAGCTTGATATCAACGAAGTTGGGTTTCTTGAAGCCGACCAACACGTTCTCTAGCACAATGGCGACTTCTGTATCCAGCTTCTTTCCTCGTAAAAGGTTCTTTGATTCGGTATGGGTCGTGCTTTTTTCTTCTGGCTCGTTATCAAGAGCGGCCGGTAAAATAATTGCTTCATTGCCGGTAGAGCGAGAGCTCGCGGTAGTGAGGTGATTTTGAAGCTCTTGCGATTGACCGCGTTGAAGACTGCCCATAAATGTCGGCATTAGCTGGGCAAACTCTGGATGCTCAGCATTTGAGATCTCATAGAACTCGACCTCAGCAGCGACACAAGGCTTGATGACCAGACTACCAGATGCATCTGACATGACACCTTCACTGCTTTCCGTCAATATTGTTGGTTCGGCCATGTTGCACAGAAGCAGTATCACTCACTGGCCAGCTGCGACATTGTCAAAGGCCACGAGAGAGCCCCAGTCTAGTCCGAGTGTTGCCATTGTTTATCTGTTTTTTGTCAGACCTGGGAAAGTCGCGAGACTCTGAAAGTAACGCAGGTAGCGCGCTGCGGGGGATCGACCGAGAGCACTTTTCGCATTGGGACAGCATTTCCGTGACGCACAGCACAAGGTCAAGATTATTGTAAGGAAGAATCAAGGGACCCAAGAAGCACAAAGACGGCCAAAACAATTTCTATGATTGTTGCTCCTCTTTCGCCATGTGAGATTTGCGATAAAACTTTACCTTAAAATGTAGGTACGAAAAATTTGGAAGCATTCACACGAGACCTGGCTACCGAGTATCGATGAAATCGCCTATAACCTATCTACATAACATCCTGTGTTTGTTAAATACAGAACGCTCTGCCAGTCAGTTGTAGCTGTCGACGATGACAGAACAGGCATGGCGCAGTCTTTCTATCTCTTCTCGAGCGCAGAATCAATCGAATAAACTCGATTGTGGAAGTTATCGAGTACATGAACGGTCAAGACGGCATATCTTCGCATGAATTGAAACAAGTAGTTGACGTCTTCGGGCCAGTCTTGCGCATGACGATAATGCCGAGGTTCAGAGTGGCAGGCTTCCCTTCAAAGTCTTGAACGCTGGTACGTTGTTTACAAGTCAGCGATGCTACGGCTTGAGGCCAATGGTCTCGGGTCGTGAGATATAATACAAAGCAAGAACAGGACGAATGGTACGCGTAAGATTGCAGTAACTCCATGGCGAAGGCTCAAGTTCTCGCTATCTCTATGTTATCTTTTGGATCAGATCTCACAAGAGAATGTGCATGTAACCAGAAGCAAGAAGATATCGTACAACTGGTGTTTTTCACATGTTTGTTGAAGGAATCCGAGGGAAGATCGGACCTTGGGAAGAAAAAACGGCGACCACGAATCACCGATGCCGAGCCCGGTAGCGTCCAAAATAGGTAATCCTTGCGAGACTTCCAGACAGACAACAGAATTTAGCAGGGGGGAATGGCGATGTCATTATCCTTGAAAAATGAATCAGATTGCACTTTCCTGTCATCTAAGCAGCTACAGTGTTGAGTATCGCTAGAGTACAGGTGCGATCGTCTCATCTATCTCCTCGTCGCTCCTCCACTTCGAATCCAGCAAGCATGGTATACGGAGGGTAAGACCGAAGCACATAAAAATACCCAACCAACTAAAATGGCTAATTCAAACAAGCAAGCCGAGTCGGGGCTGCGGAACGTGCAAGAAACGAAAGATCAAAGTGGGTAAGGAGGCATTGTTTTCGACGTAAGCCACTCACCAAATACGGATTATAGTGCGACGAAGGACGACCAACATGCACACAATGTCAGAAGAGCTCGCGTACATGCCTGGGCTACAAAGAAGAAGCAGACTACATCTTTCGTAACCAGACTGAGAAGGTGGCCGGTAGGGTCACCAAAGTCAGAAAACCACGGGTTGCTAAATCGCCTGATTCGGCGAGGTAAGTGCTGCTCGCAAGCCATGTATGAATCGGGACTAACACATTTTGCTCAATCAGTAGAGGCATCTCGATGACCCCTCCGAGGACCATTGAAACTGGATCCTCGACTGATCAGGCAATATCCTGTATCGGAACACAATCGAAGGTCACTCTGGATAATCAGTTGATGCTCGTCCAAAGGCCGACTCAAACCAATCTCCAGGCTATGACGACTATCATCCAAGCACCTACTACTTCGATCGAAGAGGAAGTTGTTCATGTGTACTTCAGGAACTTCGCTCGCCTGTACCAGACCGAAGATACCGTTCGTGGATTTCTTCCGTTCCTCGCTCCGATGTATGGAAAGTCTCCGAAGGATTCATTACTCCGGACTGCCACTCATGCAGCAGCATTGTGTGCTATATCGCAACTAGCCGATCAAAAGCATCTGCATTATCGGGCAGTGGACACCTATGGAAAAGCTATGCGTCTTGTCGCCGGTGCTCTTCGAGATCCCATACAGTCGCGGTCGGATGAGACATTGCAAGCTACACTATTGTTGTGTCTATATGAGGTAAGTCTCTGAATACTCGAACATTTGACAAGGATATCTACTAAAGCGTGTAATTCGAGAAGTCTATCAAAGCCACGAACAACTCCATAGATGCATGGTCAAGCCATGTGGAAGGTGCCAGCGCCATTGTCCAAAGCAGAGGAACTCAACAACTTGATTCCGAGCAGAGTTTGGCACTGTTCAGAGCAGCGAGAACTCATATGCTCATCAACTGCATAAGACAAGGTAAACCTACCAAACAGCTCGAAACAGGAATGAATTGGTTATGTGACACTACCGAGGACGACCCACTGGCATATCTCACCCACTGTACTATTGAGTTGCCATCGCTCATGGAAAGAGCTCGCCGAGTCTGCGAGCAAGAACGTAGCGACAAAAGTATGGCAGAAATGGAGAAAATTATCCAACGAGCATGTCAACTGGAGGCCACTATGCAAAGCTGGGCAGCATCGCTGTCTGACGAGTGGCGCCCGCACACGATCGCATATATACCAGAGCAACCAGCAGATCCGCTCAACGCGGATGCATGGATCGGCCCTGTACATGCTTTCACCGATGCACACAAAGGCAGTGTGCTCAACAAGCTCCACTCCTGCCACATGCTTTCGGCTGCAGTCATCTTAAATGGACTGGAGTGGGTCCGACCATACGATTACCCTCTTGACGATCGCTACATACACACTCGGTGGATTGAACAATGCACAGTAGATGCGATCTGCTCAAGTGTTCCGTTCTTCCTAGGCATCGGAGAACACAAGGCACGGAGTCCGGATCAATTGGAAACGATAGCTGACTTGATTGGTGGCTACTCGCTGATTTGGCCTTTGCATGCGGCATCGAGCTGTCCGCGAATCTCCAAGGAGCAGTGGCTGTACATTCATGGCCGTCTAGCCAAAATTGGCAAAGATTGTGGGCTCGAGCAGGCTCTACTCGTCCCACCAGATATCAGAGACAATATCCTGCCTGCCATCTGAGCCAACTCTTAGGACTGATGAGCTTCCAACCCTGACACAGCAGCACAATCCTTCTCCCAAGATAGGGACGAAAAGCCCCGTCAATAGACACGATTCCCGGGATGAGTGCAGTGCACTCATAACAATTGGTTCTTAGACATGAGTTTCGATCGGGAACAAGAATGACCCAAAGGCCTTAAGAAGATCTTTGGCCTGTTGCATGTCGTGGACGAATCAGCTTCGAGCTTAGCGGATCAAGTGGTTCATACATCCTCTCTTCACGTCATATCCCTGGCTGCCACTCATCTGCAGCCAGCGTTCACGTCTTCGACCTTCACAGCGCCTCATAAGGGCTTGGTCATCTCAGGTCTCGAGAAGGTCGCAGATTCAACCCAAGCTCGTGCTAGGCTTTTTTGTTAGCCACGATCCGCCAGGAAACGCTCATTTTTGTTTGGCTCTTGAGTCGCAGCTTGGGATGCTGTTGCAGCTCAACATTCGCTGATGATCTGACTTCCATCAAGCGGTGAAGATGAACTGAGCAGATCTTCTTACTACCCGCCGTAACGTCTATTAAACTGCTATTGTAGATGGTACAATGACGTGTGACAAAGATCGATCCAAAGCTTGAAAGGTACAGGATAGCGACGACAAGGATCTGATGTTGGAGCCATCGTTTTCTTCAGCTCTTGTCACGACGCCATCTTCTAACTGCTCGGGTTTGGACGATACTGATTTAGGTAGTCGTTATAACGTAGACCCCCTATATATCCAGTAGAAGTGACCACCTACCTGCAGAGCTGAACAGTTGAGCAATCCCACACTAGTCAACATAGTCAAACAAGAGTGGTCAGAATAAACTTTGGGCGCATGGGATAAATTAATGTTTAAATTTATGCATCTCCATGATGATTTGCACTTTGAGGGGAGGGGGCAAGAGCACAGGCCGCGTGTTTGGGGCCGCGAAGCACGAGTCGTGCGTGAGCACTGAGCAAGCGTATTCGCTCGACCCTAGTGGAATCCATCAAATTTCGCTATTATACGACGACGGCAATCTTTGTTCTTTTCTTGTCCTCTTGACGCGCGTGCTCTTTCGAAAAAAGGTGAAGCTGCGACGGCGCCAAAACAGTCTTTTGCTTGCACATCTTGCGCCGACCGTGATCGCGACTTCTACCAGACCACACGGGACCCAGCGATTGCCAACCGCCGTCATGGGCGCCATCACGAACCTCGTTCCGCTCATCATCCTCTTCGTCTTTGTTGGCGTATTCGCATTCGTTGGATACCAGGTCAGGCTACCGCGACGCACGCAAAAGAGTTGGATGCGCCGATACTAACCCCTTCTGCGCAAAACAGATGTACGTCTGGACCAACGATCTCGCCGACAAAGGCAAGAAGAACATGGAAAAGAAGAATGTCATGTTCACAAAAGACGGCATGAAGGTCGGCGTCAAGGAGATCAGCGAAGAGGACTATGCGGACAAGACACAGAGGTGCGTTCCCTTCCCCTTTCCATTCTGCCATGTTTACGACCGCGCGTCTTGGATCCTCATGCTGACATCAAACAGCGTGCTGGTCAATACATGGAACCAGAGTTCATTCCCGGCATACAAATCGAGGTTTTGGAACAAGGAAGAGCAGGCGAAGCAAAAGGCTGCCACTTCTTCGGCAAGAGCTTAGGCGACGATACTGCGTCGTGGGCCCAACGACGCGGCCTGGGGCTTCTTTTCTTCCTATAATGACCTGTATCCGAATGTAATGCATTGGCGGCTACAAGCTGCACCTTGGTTTTCTTGGACATGCCTGGTATACAAGATGCACCCATGGGCAGGTTACAGTGTGTACTTCACGGCGCTTTGTATAAATTGGATTTGACAATTCATATGCGGATGGCTGTAGGTCAAACACGTTCCGGCAACCGAGCGGCAACCCGGCATATTGAAATAGAATGTAGGAAAGTAAGTACGGTGTTGGCGCAACGCAGCACAACGCTCTGCAGGATAAGGTGCTACTCGACACTGCCCGATGAAGACCTTCAACCCGACTCAATCAATTGCAACAAAGCATCTTCAGAAGCATTCTGTCACTTATTAGCACCTTGAACTTCTGCATAAAAGGTGTCAGCCGTGGTATTTCGAGTGTTGATCGTTTCTTAACAGTTGAGCAACGAGGAATTTAGTTGAAAGGCCAACATTGGCCCCTTCGAAATCCGACAAGGACGATGTCTTACCAACAATTCGGAGACTAATTTTGAGAGTGACATATGTCGACATGCTGCCTGATGCTGTCGTCTTTTCCTTCGCCCTTTTTGTCGTGTCACTGGACATGCGCCATCGGACAAAGCTTGAGCGGAAGTTCCAGACTCTCGCACATTGGTTCTGTCTTCGGACATGACACTGCCTTTTGTATGGTAGATGTCAACGGGTGTGAGCCACGTCAGTCAGCCTCTGCGATACCTGCTCAGTACTCACAGCAAGTTCGTAATCAGAACACGAGGACGAATCACCCAAGCTCAGAATCGATCGTCGTATTTTTTATTGTCCAGGGGTGTCAATGAAAAAACGGCAAGACTTGCCTTTGGGTCGTACTGTTGGCCACGGCGTTCCGGCAAGGGGTTGAGGAGTGGCGTCTTAAGTTCTCGTACTAGGCCGTTTTTCGCGATGATCACACCTTACTCTCTCCCACGTGTGCACCGTGCTGGGCCACTGTGAACTCTCTTTAACTAAGAATCAAGCTTGTCCTTATCCTTAATGAGACTTCAGCCTCCGCCGAGTGACGCTGCCTTCCGTGAGCGGGTCTAGATGAGGGCCGCGGACAATCTAGTCCTGACTCTTGCAACCTTGTATTGATTTCAGAAATCCTTCCGATGCCCGTCATTTCTCTGTGCGGATGAGGGCATGTGTGATGGGAAGGAGCAGGGGTCTTCCAGCTTGGCTTCCTCGTCAATGTACAAGCCGAGCTGATAAGGATGCCGAGATCTATTGGATCTTGTCTAGGCTTGGGAGGCGGGAAGTTTGTTGGGGTCAGATGGGTACCTCTATCGTCCATGGGATTCTTGGGATCGATCCTGTGGTATGGCTTGAAGGATTCAGGGTGGAGAATGCTTTGCGCGGCCAAGGCCAATTTATTTTCCCTTACTGTTGCTGCAATTCCGACGAGCGAGGGCAAGGACTGCTTTTTGTCTAGTCCCCGCGCCGGTATGACGGAGATGACTCTTGGAGTTCGCGATCGAAACGCAGGAAGAGGCGAAAGCCTAGCGCGGTGCCACGGGGACGCCTCCAAACTCACAACTTTAAGCTCACCGTTCTGGGCATAGCATGACCGACATGCATAGCGACGTTCGATTCTTGGGAATTCTTGGGCTTGAAATCGGGAGGGACGGTTTCGTTTACTTGGGCGAAGGCATTCAAAACACTGGCGGACAAGTGCTTGGCCCAGTCTTGAGTCTTTGCTCGTCTTGGTTGCACTGCCATCCTTGGCTCTCTTCTTAGCTGTCTTTTTTCGGATCGGCGCCCAGAGCGCACTACGATCGAGACAGGTGGCCAAGCGCGAGGTCAAGAATGCTTGACCTACCTGTGAGCAGGAGTGGGTGGCTGCAGCCGTGTTGCATTTGAGGACCACTAGCAGCAAGCGATGTTGTGCTCGTCGATGATGCAGTGTTAGGGCTTTGGACAAGATCAACAAATGTGACTGTTGCACAATTGAGCAAAGAGGAAAAGATGCACCAGGCTCCGGAAAAATGACATTGGTTGCGTCTTTGCGCCTTTGTGTCAAGACATCACAGATCCAGGATGGTTTACGCGAGGCAGAATTAACGTTAAGCTGGTTAAGATTTAGTGAACGCGCGGATCAGGTAAACGAGGCGTCTAGAGACATGTCGAACGGTACAATCATGTAGGGCCAAGGTAGCCGGCAAGCTGCGGCAGCGTTTGTGGGCTTGTCGATCCAGGAAAGAGTGAGAGAGAGAGGACTCATCAGCTTCAGACCGAAGATGATGTAGAGAAGACCCGTGGAATTGAAGAATTCTCCGCGCAGTACTAAAGACACTGAGTCGGCTGGAAAGAGATGCGAATGATGGTCTGCTCGGGGGTGTGCGGACATGGTCTGTCTCAAACAAGCTCGTCAACCTGGGGTAGAAAAAGGTTAGGAAAGAGGGTTTAGCGTGTTTTAATAGTGCTGGGCCTTAGCATTTCTTGGTGTCTTGGTGGTTCACGAATCCAAAGCTAAAAGTATTAACCAGTAAGCGCATGCGCAAGACATTCCTTCCTTCCGAGTGCTCCTGTCTTTTCGTTTTGTTTCCTGCTGGCCCTGCTGCCTGTGAATCCTTGCACCTTCGTGCTCGCTGTCACCTGTCGAAAGCAACGACTCCGAGTAAAACGCACTCGCCTACGCACTTGCTGCGACTTCGATACCGAATTGATCGAGCACTGCCCCACACATCTTTCTTTGCCCAGTTCCAAGAGCCTAGCTTGTGGAATCGTTCTTGCCCCGACACTCACAACTCATCAGAGGCACAAACAAGTCGCCAAACATCAAGCGTGTCCAGCCATGGAGACTTACTATGGCCACGTGCGAACACCCGGAGATGCCATCCTCCTCTTTGAGGCATGCAGAATTGGTTTGTTGCCCAGAGTACAACGCCGTCTGTCAGAGAAGGAAAGACTCTCGATCAAGTCTGGATCCGTCTTCGTATGGGACGAGCGCGAGGCTGGCATGAGACGATGGACGGACGGAAAGTCCTGGAGCGCAAGTCGCGTGTCAGGCAGCTTCCTGACATATCGCGAGATGGAGGGCAAGCGCGGCGGCAGCACCTTCAGCGCCGCGCCCAAGATGCCCGTAGCCAAGGACCACGACGGCTCTGACGATGGCCCTGACGGTTACCGCTACAAGCCCGACGGCCTGATCAAGCAGTCCTTCAGCATCACCACATCCAGCGGGCAGCACTTGCACCTCATCAGCTACTTTGCCCGCTCTACCGCCGTCTCGCAAAACCTGCAACAACCGTCCAGCGATCCCCAGCTGCGTCACATCCGACCCGAGAAGGGCATGTACCCCGAGTCGACCGTCCACGAACAGAATGCCATTCCCGCAGTCACCCGTGGCCCCATGACCAGCCCAGCCTTTGCCAACTCTCCTCACCAACCTGCAAACATCGGCGCCCCTTACCCTCCGAGACCGCAATACACTCATGGTCCCATGTCCTACGGCCCTCCTGGATGGGCTCCCCCCAGCCCTATGCACACTCCGCCGCCGCACTACTCGCCATACGGCTATCATCATTCGCCCATGCAGCACCTCCACCCTTCGCAATATCCTCCTCAGCACGCTCAGCACTACCCTCCCTCGCTTACCGCTTTCGACCGCGCTCCCGCTCCGCTCTCGAACAACTCGTTGCCTGTCCCACCGTCACATCAACACCCGCAGCTTTCTCCTATCCACAACCATCCTCCTCCACCTCCGCCTCCCGCATCGCTTCCCCAGATTAACCATGGCCACCGTCCGTCTTTGCAGGACCTTTCATCACGTCCTCCAAGCCACGGACCTCCTTCGATCGACCCTGCTCTGGCCAACGAAGCAAGAAAGAATGCACCTCCGCCTCTTCCGAGCCCCAGATCTCTCGATACTTCTGCTGGTGCCCAAACGTCCTCTGCTGAGACCAACAAGCTTCCTGCCGCTACTCTTCCTCCTGTGACCGGCCCCACAACAATCCCAAGCATCAGCTCTCTGATTCATGAGACTAGCAACCCTTCGACGCTCAACGCAGGACGTCCTGCAAGTCGCAGTCCAATCGGCGGACGTCCTCAAGATATTCCCATGCACAAGATGGGCTACGATGCTGCCCGTGATGTCCAGGCTTTGAGACATCTCGACAAGGCCACCCTAAGATTCTGATGTGGAAATTGGTCCACCTCTTCTTTAGTTCTTCTGTACTTTCTCGCAAACGGTGAGCGTGAGGACCCTCCGCTGGGATTTGGCGTTTACGGTCGACATGACTTACGGATGTCGCGCAATGCGACGGTTGCATGAGGAGTTTTGTTTGGGGTCAAGACACCGCCTGATATTGCTAATCGCTTGTTCAATACTTTGTGCACTTTTGTACCAACTGTTCGTACAGTCACTATACTGTCTGTTGCTTGTCGGCTATGTAGCTATATGCAAAAAGAGAATTTTTGCTGCTTATTTAACCTTCTTGATGATTTCTTGTACACCAATGTGAAATTTGACAAGCTCTTACCATTGGAAATGTCGTGAGATAGACCTCGGACAAAATTTAGCACTGATACTGAAATAAGGTGAAAAGGAACTTCGTATGAAAGGGGCGAAAAAGCTGCTATCAAGGAAGAAGCGATAGGGCTAATACGAGAGGAAGGGACGATCCACTAAGCGACTCTTGGATGAGGCAGGAACCAAGTTGTGTGGCAAAAGGGGAAGGTGCGACCAACACAATTGAAGATAGAAGAGACCATGGACTGAACGGATTAGAAAATCAGGTTCAATCAAGAAAGGAACGATTGGTGAGAGTGAATTTTGGGAGGGAGAAGCGGATTTTTTCTTTTTTTTTCTTTTTTTGGTTGGATGAGCAATGAGGAAGTCAAGGCTAGACCGTCTTCCCACAGTATAATACTTTTTTTTTTTTTGCGAAATGGCCACAGAGGACTGCAATATCGGGAGCAAGATTGGAACGCGTTTTGATACAATGTCGAATACACGTCTAAGGATAGATGGCACCAAAAAGGTGGGGAAAAACACGCCGTAAATGCAAACCATAACATTTAATCCATGTTTCCGAGCACAAGGATGCAAAATCTTTACTCCTGAGCCTTGACTCTTTGTTCCAGCAAAAGCTGACCGCTGGGACCAGTCTTGTCCATGAAGCCTTGGTCGCGAGTGTGAATCTTGTGACCACGCAACCAAGTCTCCTTGACCACACCCTTGAGCGTCTTTCCTTGATAGGGACTGCACTTGTTACGGAACAGCATCGTGTTGGGCTGGACGATAAACTCGGCTTCATCGTCAAACACGGCAATATCGCCGTCAAGTCCGACGGCGATGTCGCCTTTTACGCGCTCGAGACCGACTTGTTTGGCAGTGTTGAGACAGCACCAACGCACCACGTCTTCAATAGTAAAAGTGCGCGTCGAGGCTTCAGTCCAGAGAACGCTGAGACCCAATCCAACACTGCTGATACCACCCCAAGCGGAGAAGAAATCGCCCTCGCCTTTGTGGGTGGTCGTCTCGATGGCGCCGGGTACATTTGCAGGCAGCAATTTGAGGTTTGGCGTGCAGGGTGAGTGGTCCGACACGACGGTTTTGATGACGCTGTCGTCGGGTCTGCACATTTCATGCCAGAGACCGTCTTGGTTGTTTTGGTTGCGGATGGGTGGGCAGCATTTGTGTCTGGTGTCGCCCTTTTTGATCGCCTCAGCCGCGAGAGAGAGGTAGTGGAAACACGTTTCTGCCGTAATGTTGACGCCCTTTGCGCGTGCTTCGCGTAACATGGGAATGGCTTCGATGGCCGACAGATGCACAATGTGTAGAGGAAGCTGCGGTGCCAGGTGTGCCAGACTCAAAATCTCCAAAATGGCATATGTTTCAAAGCTTGACGGGCGCGAGTCGAGGAACGTTTGGTATACGTCCAGAGGGCCGGTGGGAGCCATGGGTGGCTCCGAGGCTTGTACGTCGTCGCCGACGGATTCTGTGACTGGGGGAATCATTTCGGCGTGGAACATGACGGTTGTGGGCTCATCGGCGAGCTCGACAAAGACTTTCGAAATGTCTTCGGAGGAAACGGCTGGAAACTCGTCGACCTAGAAGAAGGTCATTAGCTCGTGTACAATGGCATCGGTCCTTGATTTTTGCGTACACCGCTGTCGATGAGGAATCCCTTGAAGCCTCTGACACCCATCTTCACCAGTGGCTTCAGCTCTTCGACGTTTCCAGGGACGATACCTCCGTAGAAGCCGACATCAACCCAACACTTCCCTTGTGCAGCCGCAATCTTTTCTTCAAATCCTGCGACAGTGGTTGTAGGTGGGATGGCATTAAGAGGCATATCGACCACAGTTGTCACACCACCGAACGCAGCCGCTCTAGTACCCGTCCAAAATCCTTCCCATTCTGTTCTTCCTGGCTCATTCAGATGCACGTGTGCATCTACCAATCCAGGCATCAAGATGTGAGGTGAGTGGTCGACATATGGTGTTCCGGCTGGGAATGAGGAGGCTGGTAGTACCGATTCCCAGATTGACTGGATCTTGCCTGTGGCAGTGGAAATGACAATCGTCGCTGCTGTCAAGCGACCCTTGACAACTGCTCGAGAGGACGCCAGGACGGTAATGTCGGACTGTGCTTGTGTGGATGCCGGCGAGCCAGCTTCAGAGTGGACAGCAGGAGAGAGGGCGTGAGGTGCCATGTTGTATGATATTCGTAGGCAGTTCTGGATCTTAGTATGTATCCATGCAACCACGCGGACGTGTAAAGGTACTTAAGTCTACAGAACGAGGGATGTAAGGTCTGTTGTGTCGAGGATGAGAGGGTAAAGGGAAGAAAGATGTCAGAATACAAAACAGATCTGGGGTAGGACGCCTCTTATTGTATGGGGTACATAAAGATGTTTCAAAGAAGGCCAGCCGTCTTTGCCCAAGAGGGCATGACATGGCTCCTGTCCACGGCATTGCTTCGCAGAGACTTCTGGACAGGCGGCGCGCAAAAGGGGCCTCCGGCGAGGCAAGAAACCGCTTTCCCTGCAAAAGGCGACCATTGACTTACCTTTCGCAGCCCAACTTTCCACGAACCAAAGGGATGATTACTCGATAGAAACTCCCGGCCCAAGGTGCGGTGAACAGCCGCCTGCAGCGTTGGGCGGGCGTTGCGCTGATAAGAAGTTCGAGGCTCGGGTTAATGCCGGAGCCGACCGCCCAATAAGTTTTGGCTTTCATATTCCGATGGAGATAAGGTGCAATGGGGCGATAGGGTGTACGATAGGTGAGCGATAAGGCTATCGAATCAGTGTATATAAGGGACTGATTACTGCACGCTGCCGACTGTTCAAGTGGTACTCATGGTCGCAGCTTGAGCACGCCAACATATCAGTCCTGAAGGGCAGCTCGAATCAAGTTGGCGGAGATGACCGGAAAAGCGTTCAACAGAACATGATTAGCTTTGTCGCTGATCCCGAAGTCGCCTAGGCTGTTGAAGTGTTACTCGATATTTATTCGATTGCTTTACTCGATATCAAAACTTCAAAAAAAGACTTTCCTTGGTCGCCACGAAACGACTGCTGAGGATTCAAAGGCATCGGTGGGGTTGTTGAGGACGCCCAAAGAGAGCATGAAACATGGTATGTCTTGTATGACAGCAGCTGCTGCAGTGGCCATGGTCGCAAAAGGAGGTTAGTAAGCTGCTTCCACAAGGCAGGTGAGCACGCCAAGGTAGGCACAAAAGCACGTGTCTGGAACTTCGCTCCTTCAATTGTATTTGCGTGATTGCCGGTATTAGCAAAGCACGGCGATAGCACTGTCTTGTAAGTGACCGTGATAGTGTGAGTCTGTCAAGGTAAACCCACAGAGGTTCATAGCAATAGTGAGGCACTACTCGTACTATCTCTCCTTATAGCGCTAG
This sequence comes from Aureobasidium sp. P6, assembly GCA_003992365.1. Classification (NCBI taxonomy): domain Eukaryota; kingdom Fungi; phylum Ascomycota; class Dothideomycetes; order Dothideales; family Saccotheciaceae; genus Aureobasidium; species Aureobasidium sp. P6. Next base: position 54,416 of record RZIQ01000067.1, on the reverse strand, counting down.
GTCCACATTCACATCCTCTTTCTCTTACCATTTCCGGATACGTCTGTCAGACTTTGCTGTTTTCTACCGGACGATCTTTCTCTTGCAATTGGGGTTTCACTGGACTTTTTAGAGAGGCCCATTAAATCTTTGCTGCAGTACAAGCTGGCCTTGAGGCCAAAAGGATTCGCCGAATCAATGTTCAAGTAAGTGTAAACATCGGTCTTGTAGTAGATGGCTCCATCGGTCGCATTGCGAGGAGCAAGGCCGAGCTCAATGAGTTCTTGAAGCACTCGACGAACATCGTCAAGGTCGGAGAAATTCTGTGTGTAGACACAGATCAGGTGATTGGATTGTTTCTGGCGGCCAGTAAATGGGTTCGGCGGGTCCGCTGGCGCGACTTTGGCTGTATCACCTAACCTACCATCGATCACTGCTTCGGCCACGAGCTTCCAGATCCTGTTTACGTCTTCTGGTTTGGGGAAAAGCATCCACTAAATCGTCTATGAGAACTGCTGACGAGAAGCTTGTCGAGTATGCGCACCTTTCCGTTTGTAACACCGCTCGTAACGGCAAGATCAAGAATGTCTTCTTTGAGTTGGTCGCGCAAGGGAGTCAACTTCCTGGTGATAGTGGACTGGGCAGCATTTGGGAAGTCACTTTCGATGCGCTGTTTCTCTTCGTTGAATTGGCCAAGGAGAGCATTGGCTAGCTCCATCATATGGCTTGGTGATTCTTCCGACTCCGGTACGTGGCGAGGCTCATCTTTCTTGTCTTTCACGATTGGACATGTAACCCAGATCCATGACTCAGTGGTAGTGGTCCTGGGTGGTAGACGTTCGAGGAACTCATCGACGGTCTCTGTCAACTGTCGAGCTGTTGCAAGGCCCTCGAGTTTGTTGTGGAGAGCTTGGGATGCTACGACTTCTGGAGCGACGGTCGAGGAGGTTGGACGAGATGCCCGAGACTGATTCCATGCGCGAACGAGTTGTATCGTGCTGACCTTTTCGCTACGTGATTGTAGCTTCTTGCGGGTTTTGGCAGTACCTGTATATACTCTCAGCCCAAACGAAGAAGTATATAACAGTAAGAAACGGACCATGGAAGTCGGATTCTTCGCTGATGTAGTCATCAAAAGGCACCAGTTCAGCTTCCATGATAGCCTGTCTCAAGTTGAAGCGTTTGCCTTGCTCAACAAGCGAGTAATTAGGCAAGAAAGAAGCATATGCGCAGCGTCCAGAACAGCATGGATATGTCGCGCACGCTTTTCGCGAGAAGCGTCAAAGAAGCTGCGCCCAGCGAATGTTGGTTCGATGCCCTCAGAACTAGTTGCAAGTTGGGAAGTTGGGAAAGAGCAGTTCAGACAGATAATGGCTCCTGATAGAATACTCTCTAAGCGCCAAAACTCCAAAGTGACATGCAGCGCTACATGTTCCTCTCACTGAGAGAGAGACAAGCAAAGCTACCATGTCCACGCAGCTATTGCATGACGGCGAGTTGAAGTAACAGAGAGTCAGAGACTATCATTATATGAAGACGAAACAGTGGTGATGCACATATTGTGCATGCACTGACAGCGAGCATAAAGTTGTGAACGATCAATCAAACGCGCGACGCGTCCGTCGTGTAAGAAGCGCGCCTCGAGCGTGTCGTCAACAACGATTGTCCTGCAAATCAACATTATCCCGCTCTCAAGAACCACAAACACGTACAGTATCACAATATGCCCCACGCAGAATCACCCAATCCTCCGTCCTCGCCGCCAGTGGACGTCACAGTCATGGCAGACGCCGCGTCGGGTGCTCTCGACGAACAAACAGATTCACAAAATGAGACGACCCAGTCGACACCGGCACCTGCTGTCAATGACATGGACAAGACATCTCTCGAGGACATGTTCGATGACGATGACATGGACGAGGATGACGAGTTCTCGTCCAGTGCTCAACCCAAGACTCAAGCTTCTTCTCAGCCAGAACCGTAGGTCAAGATCATCCACGAGTTGGCCATCGACTAACGCCGCAAAGGAAACCTGCAGGTGCAGGTGTCGGCAAAGACGCAGAGGTGCTGCGTGCCTTCTACCAAAGACTCTTCCCATTCAAATACCTGTTCCAATGGCTGAATCATTCTCCGACCACAACGACCGACTTCAGCAATCGCGAACTGGCCTTCGTCCTGCCCAATGACGCCTACATCCGTTACCAGTCGTTCAACTCGGCAGAAGAGCTGCGCAAGCAGTGCATCCAGCTCACACCTACTCGTTTCGAAATCGGCCCGGTATACTCTGCAAATCCTCGAGACCGAAAGACTCTACGCAATGCGAGCGCCTTCCGGCCCTTGGCAAAGGAGCTCGTGTTCGATATCGACATGACCGATTACGACGAGATCAGAACGTGTTGTTCGGGAGCGAGTATCTGTCAGAAGTGCTGGCAGTTCATAACCATGGCCATCAAGGTCATAGACAAGGCCCTGAGAGACGACTTTGGCTTCAAGCACATCCTCTGGGTCTACTCTGGTAGACGTGGTGCACACGCCTGGATTAGCGACAAGCGCGCGAGAGAGATGGACGACAGCAAGCGCAGGTCGATTGCTGGCTACCTCGAACTCCTGAAGGGAGGCGACAAGACTGGCAAGAAGGTTAATTTGAGGCGGCCATTGCATCCGCATATCGAGTAAGTCTGACCGACCGTTGTTCACGGTGGCGGGATACTGACAGTCTTCCCAGCCGCAGTCTGAAAATATTGAATGGTTACTTCCAGTCAGACGTGTTATTGGAGCAGGACCCCTGGGCATCCATGGACAAGGCGGCACATTTATTGCAACTCCTCCCGGACAAGAGCTTGACAGCCGCATTGCAACGGAAATGGGACAGCACGCCACATCGCACCAGTACGCAAAAATGGGCCGACATTGACGCGGTCGCATCTGTTTCCGGCTCCCTGTCAAACCTCACACCCGAAACATTGGTACACGCCAAACAAGACATTCGTCTGGAGTACACATACCCCCGTCTCGATGCCGAGGTGTCCAAGAAGCTGAACCACTTGCTCAAGAGTCCGTTTGTCATTCATCCCGGCACGGGTAGGGTGTGTGTACCCATTGACATGCGCAGATTCGAGCATTTCGAACCGGAAAAGGTCCCGACCGTGCAGCAATTGTTAGCCGAGATCGACTCGTGGTCCGGCACCGACGATGCAAAGATTCAAGATTGGCAAAAGACGAGTTTGAAGCCGTATATTGAGCTATTTAGGGACCATGTAAATGCGATTATGAAGGACGAACGCGCCGCCGACAAGCGAGGGCGCGAGGAAAGTGGGGGAGGTATGGATTTCTGATGGAGTATGGGTGGAAAGGCTTGTCTGATTTTTTTCCTGGTCCTTCGGTTGGAGATGCTTGAATTGCGTTGGATCTCTTTACCCATCGCTTCTTGCTGTATGAACAAGGCAGATTCTGCGCCGCTTTCAATGGACAAATGAAAACCGATCGGCCTTGGGTCCGACAGAGTTCTGTGGAGCCAAGATGGAAGGGCCAGGATGTGAAGCGGCAAAGCGGCTCAACGCTTTGATATAGTGGCGCGGACGCACATCGACGGAGCGGTCTCCTGCTGGATAGGAATTGCCAGATGTCGGTCATGGACAGGCATGGCGATCTGTAAACCACGATTCCACAATGCCATGGGCAGAGGTCCTTTTCTGATGTCATTCTTGCATGGTTTTCTTGTCTGAGCCTGTGATCGAGAAACCAAAGAAAGCAAACTACATTAGGCGCTGGCTTCTCAGCGTGATCTGTCCCCTTGATCCCAGTCCGCACTTGCAGCCTCATCTCGCTCGAGTGCCCAGGTGCCTTAGGTGAGCAAAATTGGATGATTGCGGGAACGGCTTCCGTCCCGTTGGTGTTTCTTTCCACACCCACACACACACACGGTTCTAACAATGCTCTCGCAAAGCTCAGTCATCTGTTCTTGAACAACCTCCCTCCTTGCGAGCCCCAAGATTGTCCCCTTGGGTCGTCTGTTCAACCTCTGCTTCTCGGCCGGCAGATCTCAGCCCCGCGGCTTGTAGTATCTGTCGTTTCCCTAGGCAGGGTAATTGGAACACAGACAGATGGGCGAGCGCTCTCGAAGCATGAACTTGACCTCTAGGCGGAGTTCAGGCTCAGCAAAGGACGAATCGCCGACCAGGAGTAAAGCCAAGCGACATCAAATCGCTGTCGCTTGCAATGCCTGTCGCCGCAGAAAGACCAAGGTACGGTTGCACATTTGCCGTCGTGGCAAGACCTTCAGAGATCCAACGTTGACTGACTGGTGTCGGCGCAGTGCGATGGCCATCGTCCTGTTTGCTCGGTATGCGTGACAAAGGACACGGATTGCACCTGGTCAGCGGACCCAGACGCCACGCCCATGGTTGCCATCAAGCGCAAGTACCAGAACCTCGAGAGCGAGTTCCGCGATCTCCACGACTTGGTGCAGATGTTGATGGATCGCCCACGTCCAGAGGCCCAGTCTATCCTCGACCACCTTCGAAAGACGCGAGATGCCTCGTCGACATTGGCATTCGTCAAAGACGGCGATTTGCTTACCTGGGGACTGAATGGCAACCCACCACAACCTATACGAGCTGGCCAATCCGATCACGATGGCGTACACGACATTACTGCTGGCGTCAACCTCATGAACGGTCAAGAAGACGGGCCAGGTGGCAGTCCAGGCCGCGAGAGCAACGAGAGCATGAAGGAGTCGTCCAGTCCTCCCAGGAGACGCCTTGCCATCTCCGATCTCGTCAACAGCACCTGACAGCCGCCACAATCCAACTGGCCCTCCTTCGAGCAGACAGGCATTCTACGCCCTTCGTCTCCGCCAAGATGCCATTGAGGCACAAACACCTGTTGTTCAACAACATGTTAGCAAGAACAACCAACCACTCCCGACCCAACCATGCGTCTCGGAGAGCTCCCACTATACTTCCGTCCATGTCTGGCGGACATGATCGTCCGACTACCCACCTAGGTAGACGCATTAGTGTTGCGCCAAGTCGGACATATAAACCACATTCTCAGCAGCGACTCCAAAGTCCCTGACCTGATCGTTCAACAACGACAATCTCCGATTGACAAGGCAATCCTTCGCAAGACGTCGTCGCTACGGGCCTTCACCCGGAAGTAATTCCGAGCCCAATGACTGTGTATTGCGATCACCAATACGCCATGATGTGTATGCAGCAAGTTTGGCATCCAAAAAGAGGTCACCATCAGGGCGGCTGACCAAAACCATCGATGCTTAGCGAAGCATCTGATGTTCGAATGACATGCCTCTTAGCATGCATGGGGGGTCCATCGGCCATAGCTCACCAAAGGTCCCTAGAAACGAATTAGACGTCCTCAGGTATATCCCAGAATTCCAGGCGTGTTAACCATGCATTACCTGCAAACTACTGTTGATCTCTTCCATCAGTAAGTGGGTCCTTCTCCCACCTACTTACTCTTACAAGCATTCGTCTCGAAACTCCACTTCGTCTCCCAGGTCATGCCTTGATATTCTGTCGACAACAGCGTTGAGCCTCAGGACTTGGGTCCGCAGAGCAAGCTCAACCCATTATCCTCATTCGTATTGCTGAGAGGGTTCGTCCCGCAGTCGATCACCAATTCTCCGTTTGCAACGCCTGTCGTGTACCCGGACGCGGAGAAAATCTCCGCGCTGTAATGTTCGGACGCCGAACAATGATCAGCATGTGCTGTCATTTTGTCGAAATCCAGCAGGATTGCCATGGACAGGGCAAGAGGTAAAGTGCATGGATGACAGAGCGCAAACCAGCCCTCTCTCCTCCGAAGGCTGTGCTCTATTTTTTCTTCTTGTCCGCATGCCCTGAATGAGAGAGCAAGCGACCATCATCCCAGCGTCTTTTTAATTTCAATCATTGGAAGGGCCGCCAAACAACAGAGACGAAAAGGCGACAAACCCTTGGCAAGCGAACCCTACGCAGATCGACCGCGACTTTGAAGCAATCATCTCTAGGCGCTTACCAGCTTGTCGCTTCTCTGGCTGCTTGAGAGGAGTTGCAGCCCTTGCTGATAGGATGAACATGGGCCGGTTTTCGACTCCGAGATCCCAAAAGAGTGGTTCTGAGGCGAGGCAGCTGCGTATCATTATTACACTCAAGTTTCGCAAGAAGGAAGCCGCGGAGATACTTGGCGAACGCTGGGGTGCGTGGCCGTGGTGGTGTGTCTTTGTGACCGGAGGTCACTCCGCCGGGCGGGTCGTGGGTGGCGGGGGTCTTGTCCTTGACTCGTCTGTCTCGGAAGCCCTGGAATCCTCGTCATGTTGACTTCAAGGATGTTTTTCCGCTCGCATGGAGTTGAGGAAAGTTGCATGGCGTGTGCAGAGGTAGATGGTCACAACTTCATCTAATTTACCCCCCTCACTTTGAAGAGTGGTTGTCAAGCGAGCGGGGTGGCAAAGGAAGAACAAAGTTTTTTTTTTTTCTTTTTTCTCTTTTTGAGCCGCCGGAGTTTACTCCCCCTTGCGTAAAGAACGGTTCGTGATTGTTCACATAATATATCAACTTTTCATTGCAGCCCTACAACAGTCGAGTAATCCTTTTTTTTTTTTTCCTCTGGGAATATTTGGTATCTGTTCCTTGTCATTTCGCACGTGAGAATGCATCCTCGAATCGTGCCGCATTATTGTCAAGGATGTTTTGTTCTGGTCGGAGAATTGTCGATGGACATACCTCCAGCACCGCGTGTAACCCATCAACAAGACCGACGATATCTTTCTGGCGCTGCGGCTATAAGAAACATCATCTGGCGGCTGACAAAAGGGGACAGGAACATGCTGTCTCTATCTAACCATAACCCCAAATCATGTACAACGTTATCAGAATAAAAGCAATTGTCAAGGTTTTCCAAAGAGGGCAGAAGCCCATTTGTTTTTGTATTGGAAAAATGGCCAGAGAGTTCATAGATATATATACATATTATTTTTTTTTCTCTTGTTGATGCTCCTCTACTCGCAAGAGCATTTATGGAGGGGTCGAGAATGAGAAGAGATGTGCAAAAACCAAGCCACAGATCCCAAATCCAATCCAGAAGAAAAATACCAAAAGAAGAAAAAAGACAAAAGACATTGATGGCCCTCCCAGAATTCGCTATGCTGTAATTGGTAATTTGTTTTCCCTCCCTCCCAGAGAGAGAGAGAGAGAGAGAGAGAGAGAGAGAGAGAGAGAGAGAGAGAGAGAGAAAAGAAGATGCTGTCGTTTAATGTTTCATGTTGCGTGTCAAAACCCAATGATGTTTCCCCCCCTAGTAACGCCTTCCCTTCTTCGAAAAGAAAAATCATAGTTTATTGCTCGCCCGCTCTAGGAACAATGATGGCGCCATGATCCCTGATACTCGGAAACACATCGAGCACTCGTTTCGAAAAAGTCCAGTTGTTCGGATCGCAAACGTGATCTTCGAATTCTTTCGTGAAGCGCAGGCATCCGGCCACTGGATCTTGATAGACTGTTTTGGCCATGTCGTGATTCCAGTTTACTATTGGTGCTGCGGTGATTTGGTTTTCTGGTGTTAGCCACTCTTCGTTGAAGGATGTCATTAGTACTCCGCGTATCGCTGGACTGTGAAGTATGGGTCAGCAAGATAAAATCAGATGTTTGAAGAAAAGAATTCTAAGACGTACTGAGGTGCCAAGTCCAAAGCCGGGCTGTGAGGTATGAATCTTTGGCTTGGTAGAGGCCGCATTAGGGCTGGTATCCTGCGATAGTGCTCTGACGTGGGGAATAAGATCCACTGTAACCAGTCAGCCTACACGAAAATGCCATCTCTGATACTCAAAGCCTTACCCTCATAAGCGGCGCCAGCAGAACCATACTCGCGAGTTTGGCATATATATCCGGATTGGCCAGACTCTTCATAATCTCACACACAAATGTGCTGACCGAATGCCCATCCTGCGGCAATCGCTCGCGAAAGAATAGATCCAAGTTGACAAAATCCGGCGAGCCCAACACATCACGGGCGTTCAACCCATCGGCGATCATCTGCAGAGTCGCATCTCGAAAGCTCAAATAGGCTCTCCCTAATGCCTCGAACTCGAATGTGTGAAGTGGCAGCATGCTGTACTCTGATGCCGAACTCAGATTCTGTAATTGTTGCTGTTGGATATTCGCAGGATAGCCATTCGCTTTGATCGCACTTGAGAACGGCAAATTACCAAAGTCGGATTTTAGACCGATATTATTCTGACCGCTGTAGGGTTTTGAACTGAGAGAGCTTTGCCGTGAGCCTGTAAAGGAGGCCTCGCCCATCAAAACATCTGGTGGGCTTTGTCTGCTATCGTTGGACGATCGTGGCTACGAGTGTGTTAGACCAATTTCAAAAACGAAATTCAATCATCAGATCCGTTCGTACCGTCAAGTTGTAGTCTGCGGTCTGTGTCGGTGACCTGTTAGACCAGCTAATCGACCCTCGAGAGTCGTCCTCTTGCTTCAGAACAGCACCGTCCGACTCGCGCCTCCCATCAAACCCAGCAAAATCAAGGACATTAGTCTTCTCATCCAGATCAAACAGTTCCCGAGCAAACGTCGAAAAGTCAGAACTGTTCTGTGCCAGTTGCTTGATTTGAGAAAATGTAGCCACGGACGTCGAATCACCAGCTTCCAATTTCTTCAGTGCGCGAAACACTTTGGACAAGGCTTTTTCGCTATTTCGAAGTTCGCGGTTTCGTTCCTGTGCATCTTTGCGTCCGTCAAAGACACATTCATTGCCTTCTGCCACGCAGCGAGAGCATGGCGCTGTGCCCGTGCACTACATTTTTGTTTGAATCAGCAACCTTTTGATGCCGAAACCTTCGCATCAGAATACCATAGAAGATGAAGGTATCCCCCACACGGTATCGATCATACAGGCAAAGAAAAAAAAAAGTACATACCTTGGATCTACGTTTTCGACAAGGCTGGCAGGCAACATTGACCTGTTTCCGTGGCTTTCGTGGGCGATATTGTGGCGGAAGTTCGATGGGTTTGCTTATGGGTTGCGATACAATGGGCACCACTGGTCGATTGTTCGCAGACGTCTGCTGCGCTGGAGCCGTGCCGCCAGCGAGCAGCGCAGACCCACCACTGCCACTGCCTGCAGAGTGATCTGCCTGTCGAATCATCCTCCTTATCGTCTTTCGTTTGATTGATTGCAATGCGCGTCGGTATTCTGTGTTCTGGGCCACCTGGGGAAAATGACTCCGGACAAAAGATGGTTCGCTGATTTTGAGCTGAACTGGAAAGCCGTCAGGGCCCCGGCGCTTCTTTGATCGCCGATCGTTTCCCAGAGATCAGGGTCTGGAAGGAATGTTGCGGTAAGCCGCAGTCTTGGCCGTTTGACGGACAAGGCTAATCCTTCTCGTTTGCCGGCCTCGACTCGACCAGTGTTTCCTCGTCTTTCTCTCCACAGTGTGGTCTGGTGCTCCGTATGATTGTCCTTCAATTGGAGACGATTTGACCTCGCTGCTGATAAAAAATCATGATTGAATATCAGAAAGGCTCTGCAAGATCAGTGGCAGGTTGAACAAAAACCCGGGAAAAGTTCGTGTAGCATGGATCTTTTAGGGCTGAAACGAAGAGTGCAGATCGACACCGTGACAAGCATCTGACACACTCTTGACATCTGCTTGACAGAAATATCAGCTGGTCACGCAAGAATGAATCAGTGTCGCTCTTTGTAGCCTCATATCTTCGGGTCCGCGGCGTTGTGCTAATTGTCATATTCAAGCACAGAGCATGTACGCCACTATGTCAGAGGCTTTCAGGATGATACTATCAAGCCTCATGACGATTCCAACGGTCAAGTGTCAGAGCGTCGCCGTCATGAGATGAGAAGGGAGCAGCAAATGTTCTACAATCCTTACCAGATCCAGTGTTGGTCTTCTTTCTTGGCTGCCTTCGAAACGATGTGCAGGTGAATTCTGCAATGCATCATCGACCTCTGGCATTATCCGTGGCGAAGAAACGAGCGGCCCTCGTCTCCTGTCCGGATACTTGCTGACTTCGGGAAATACCTCTACATTGCTATAGCTACTTTTGCCAACAGGAGAGAGGGAGAATATCTGACGCTGGGTCGGGGAAAGAATTACAATGCTATCTCTATACAAGTCATTTCATAAACTCCTCCTAATGCTATGCAATGTTACATCAACCTCAGAGTGTTTCCCAGCCTCCAGTGTTCATATCACCTTCCAGCCTTCTCGAGATCACACTGGGTATACCGTGGTTGAGCCATGCCTCTCTAAGCAATTTGTCATATCTCTTCTGGTTGAGGAAGAGCTGGTGGTGCCGACGAAGGGTAGGGTCGACCTCACCGTGGCGGTCAAGGTAGGGTGCATGGTACCAACTGCCATGACTGTGGTGCAAGAACAGGACCATGCACTTGCGGATGTTGATGAACAGACCAATGTCACCGCTGCATCTAGGAGCTGTTAGTAAGCTTGAGCAAATGTTTTAGGGTATGAGATGACTTACTTCTCGCGATGCTGGAAGCAACCGCCTTTGTTGCGATCCGTCATACAGCAAGTCGCTTGACTACAGAAGATCTCGCCGCAGAACAGGCAGATGGCAGGGTCTGACACCTCCTTACCTGTCGTGGGGCAACGTCGCTTGATAGCCTCTTCGGTCAATGTGTCGTAGTGCTTAGGCAAGCCAACGAGCTCAAAGATTGCTGGGTGGCTGAGGTACTGCGCATCTGTTCTCATTCTCTCTTTTGAAACAGTGCTGACAAGAACAGCATTCATCCAACGTACGGTAATCGTCTGTAGGCCTTCGTCGTGACCCAGTTGCGCAACTACTTCTGCAGGCGTGGGCAGACGAAGAACCTTAGCTAGACGTTGCAGTTCTGGGACCTCCTGGTCTATGTTGGCACTTGAGAAATCGACGCTGTAGTAGACATGTGTCAAAAGCAAGGCTTTTCTGAGGAATGTCAAAGCATATGTATCAACCACTTTGCTGAGACCTGGCGCATCCCACTCCAGATCCCAGAAGATTTGTTGAGAAAGACTTGACGTGGCGACATATGGATTGAACTCCAAAACTCCTTGAGCCTTACACCATGCCTGGAATAATTTGAGACCCGAGAGATCCCAACTGCTTGTTTGACTAAGTTGTGATGCCTCCTTGCGTGATTTGCGGCTCAAGAATGTAAAGATAACCTTGATCAACTCTGCAGAATAGCAAAGTCTGAGGACGTGGTGCATGCTTTGGCCCATTGGTACTTCGTTCACTGCGCAACCGGCGAAGAAAGTAAACACATCGTGACCAAATAACGAAGCATAAGCAAGTGCTTTATCCTCACCAGAATCCACACCCAACACTTTTTTCAGCTGACCAGACCATGAATTGTGTACCCTGATTTCTCTGTGTTTGGCACGGTTCTCAGCGCTGGGGAACGGTGGGCTGCCTTTCTGCACAGCAGCCTGCGCAGTCGCCGTCCTAGCAGTCTCGGACAAGATGCGTAATGTCTTCATACTCTGTTCTGAGATTGAGTCGAGGTAAGTCCCAGACTCGCCATCAAGAGGGGTTTCGACTCCTCGGTAGGAGATCTCAATGCTTGACACGGTGAAGGCCAATGTGTTGCATAGAGTCTCGGCCAAGCGAATCATCGAGGACTGTGTGCCTGGCTCAAGAGTGACAGTGTTAGGCCTCAAGGCGCCGATCGAATTCAAGCTCTGTTCAATCCGGTTGTATGCTCTTTTGAGCTCCGCCGATGGCATAGCAGGTCGGTTACGGTTGTTACCAAGGCTGGCAAACCTATCCAATCTTGGCAGCGGGTTCACCAGTGTCTCCAGCTCAGGTACATTAATGTTGAGGTTAAACTCGGCTGCAGCTCTGCGAACAACTTCCGGGAGAATAGATCTCGATTCTTCCTCTGGACTTGGCGTGTCGGAATCAGGGTCTGGGGAACGGCTACGACCATGGATTTGTTCGTAAGTGGTCACCTGAGGGAAGGAAGATGCCAGCGAAGAGACCAAGACTTTCTGCATGTAATCCATATGGTAGTCATGCAAAGAGTCCTTGGACGGGAGATAGCTCGATTCGTTGGCGAGCTTGACCTCATCATGATCGGCCAGCCATTGCTCAAAATCGACTTGTTGGTCAAGGACACTTGATGGATAGTAGTGCTTCTCTTTCCACACAATCGGCAAAAATGTATTTCCTAGCGCTTTGCAAAGAGGACAGATGAACTCTACGGTATCCGGTCTCTCAGGGTGGTTGCGTGAGATGTGTTGCGTATGTCTTCTCTTTGTCGCTGCTAAGTAGGCCTCAAAGCAGCTGTAATGCATTATATGGCCACAGCTACTGAGGACTGGTCCTTGGAACGTACTGTTATGTGGGAAGCCTTTGCCAAGACCGCGCTTCTCATATGTTCCCTTTGAGCCGTCAGAATTCGTCTTTTCGACTGTTTCGTTAGCAAACTTTGCAACTCCAAATGGCCTGATCGTGTCTGCTGATTTGTCGAGATCTTCAGGAGTGTCCAAGATCTCTCTGACGTAGTCTTTGTCATCAAGGGGCGTTTTCCTCAGAATTTTGCTTGGGGCGATGAACGCAAATGTACCATAGACTCTAGTATCGTCTGTGTCTTCTTGACAAAGGATACACGGCTCCTGGGGGAAAGGGCAGACCTTGGTCTCAACAGCCTTCTCTTTGATATCATCGTCTTGCTCCATATCACTGTAATCGTCGGCTTCCCAGTCTAAGCCCTGATTCTGCATGAACGATGTTTGCTGTGCCTTGAATTGCGCCATCACTCGAGCCTGGCGTTCCTGCGCTGCTTTTCTCTTGGCCTCTTTGTCCTCAGATGGCGGAGCCGCGGTCTCTGACGTGGTTTGGTCAGCATCAACCGCAAGTTGTGTCTTGGCCTTAGCGAACTCCTCGGGCCACTTCTCAGACATCCGGCGAATGATGTTTTGCACTTTGGGTGCACACGATGAGAAAGCCTTGACTTTGGTCAAGCGATACAGAGAGGCGAGCACGGTCTTGTCCGGGCTTTCTTCGCTGTGTGAAACTGCAATAGCCAACCTGACGAAGCTATCTTCTACGACCATTGGCTTCGACCCCTTAGAAGAAGCATCTTCCATTACAGCCAAAAGGACAAGATGGAGAATGACATGCAACATCGTTTCAATCCTGGTGATCTGTGCGTTGTCAACCACCTCGTCATGACGCAGACAGAACTCCAGGCCCCAGTAGATAATTTCACTGAAGAGAGTGGTTTGCGTAAAGGCTCCAAGGTTTTTGAAGAGTCCAGAATTGATGGTCTGGAGCTGGGGCTCAAAGACGATATCGGCGGCAGACTTCTTATTCTTTTTCGCCATGTATTCCTTGTAAACATTTTCGGCTTCCTCACGCTGATTGCGGTTGTAGTAAGCATAGTACGGGTCAATCATCTCGATGAAGCGAGGATGCAATTCGAAAGTGCCAGAGTCATTCAAGCCTTCAGGTGCACGGAAATTTGTCATGTTTTCAAGAATTGTATCAAACTCCTCCGAGTCTGCCACTCTGTCAGTCAAACGACTAGAGATATCGGAGAAAGACAAGGGTTTGAAGCATAGAACGTGAGCAATATCGCGTTGCAGCACCTTGACGTGCTGGCTTGACTTGTCCTGGCCTGGCAAAAGATTCTGTCTCTCGCTGAGCAGGATAATCAAGAGGTGGAAGAACTCTTCAGTAACATCGAGTCTCTGTTGCTCGTCGTATTGTGATTGTATGTCGAAGATACCATTGACGAAACCAGATAGATCAAACCTGTCGACAATCTGAGCAAGGAACCTCTCGCCCGATGATTCATTTGCGCTTCCACACAACACAAGACCAGCTTGAAGCATGAAAATATCGCGCTGGTAAGAGACATCTCGCTGGGTCGTTCCACGGTATTGATGCATCTGATGACGAAGAGTAACACCGTTACGTACCCACATGCCAGCACGCATCTGAGCTAGCCAGGCACAAACACGTAAAGGGTGCTCGAAGAGCATGGTGATGATCTCGGCTGAGTCATAAGCTGTGACTTGTGGGGCAGTCTTCCAACTCGTCTGCCATGGATCTCTAAAGTCTGCAGGAGTAAACTGCAGCACTCTGAGCATTTCCTCGCGAGAGGTCTCTACACCTGCTTCGAGCAACCATGACAAGACATAGTGAAGAGGATGATGGAAGCTCATCGAACCCTTCGCCACATCGAATTGAGGTAGACTATAGCTGCCGTCGCTGAGTGTTGCCTCGCAACCGATCACGTCGACATGTTTGGGCCTTTTCCTGTTGAGAAGGCGCAGGAAAGTCTGGGGTTCCTTGATCTCGGCGCTGGGGAATCTGTTGCGCTCCAACCCGAAGGCATTGATGAACGTGGCTTGGGCAGCATGCCTGATGGCCTTGTGTACAGGAGACATGTCACCATCATCGGACCAGCGGAAAGCCTCGGCGACTTGACGACAAAGTCTGTTGACCTCTTTGATGATCAGGGTGGCGCTGATCCACGCATCTGCTTCATATTCCACATGCTCGCCAACAGCTCGAACGTTTGGGCAAATACCTTGGTGGAGCTTGACCAAGTCCAAGAATTGCATCAGGTAGCGGGGTTCGTTGCGGACCTTTTCTTGTACAAATGCAGATTGGAACATGTAGCGAGTATCAAGGAAGAAGTGGAACATTCGTCTGTTGGTCACAGCGCCGGCGTCAAAAGCCAGAGTGGCGTTCGGGTTGACATCCTGCGGAAATCCGACTTGACGGGTTGTCAGGAATGTGTATAGAATGGCAAGAAGATTGGTGAGGAAGTTGCCTCTTTCCACGACTTCTGCGGTGATAGACGGTGTTGTGAGCATTTGGACCGAAAGATTGATGATAGAATGGTCTGGTTCGCGATCGGCAATCAAATAAAGCTGAGCCAACATTGTGTACAGGCCGGCGAACCTCAACCCTAGGATGCGCTTGAATTGAGGCACTGTGACAACTGTGCTGATGTACAGATGGCGCAGGTCAACACGAAGTATCTTCCACATCCTTAAATCATAAAGGATGAGATAGTCGAGGCGCACCCTTTGCCAGAGATCTTCTGCTGGGGTGGCGGTCGATTGTGATCTGTACTCTTCCGGTGTCTCGAGCCAGTAACGAGCAGGGCGAGAAGGACGACTCGACTTGACTCTGACTTTGGGCGTCCTTGGAAGGTTGGAGAATGGTGCAGATGGTTGTGAAGGAGGATCCGGCCGGGAAGAAGGGTGATGATCTCCGTCATCAGATTCGTTCAAGGTGGCAGATCTTGTCCGACGACGCGTAGCAGACGGTGGTAGAGGTGGTGCAGGATAGCCAGCGATGGTAGCTTCGAAGTTTTCGGCTGGGCCTTCAGTGTCGACGTCGACAAGATCAAGGTCCATGTCATTGTCATTGTCCGCAAGAGCCATAGCGAGGGGATCGTTGTTATCGGGGTCCAGATCCATGGCTTCTTCCGCACCAAGACCTTCATCACCAGCCATAAGAAATTCTTCAATTGTCATGTCGTTCTCATCGTCGTCCTCGTTATCATCATCGACATCTTCGTCATCGTCATTGTCGTTGTCGACATTGATGTTAACAACTTGGATGCCTGCCAACGGACGGAACCATCTAGCTTCCTGTCTTCGCTGCCTCACATTTTCCTCATGCTCATGATCGTCAATACCGCCTTCTCCTATGGCAGCGTTGGTAGCTTCGCTCCCCATGCGCCACGGTCTGAGTAACTCCTCACAGACAGTGTTTTTAAGGACGTGAGGATCAGAGGCGATCGAACAACCAGAGATGTCCGAAATCCAATCGACAACAGAGCTACACATTTGTTCGCGGAAGGTATCCCTGGCAGAGCGAATAGTCACGGTGACCTTGAGTTGTTCTATAATGCTGGCCATGCGAAGAAGCTCAGGAAGATCGCGTGAATAATGTATGATGCTTCGGCCGACGTCGTTGACCTCCATGGCCTTTTTCAGACCGAAGCTCTTTGGTTTCTTGCAGGCTTTGGCGACTTGGTTTTGCACGTCGGTAACAGTGTGCTTTTCGTCATTCCACAAGACCAAGACATACTCTTCGTCCGACTCATCGACCTCGGCGCCGCCGTAAAGATGCGAAGTGAGGCGCGAGAGCAACTCATCCCTCCGGACAGAATCTTCCGTCTTCGGTAGACGCAGTTGTTCGGGCGAACAGGAGAAAACATCACACATGTAGTCGAATACCTTTGCGACCGTCATGCGGACGACTTCGAGCAGCTCATCTGGTAGAGTGGGTGTCTGACTTGTCTTTCCGGCAGCCTTGGGGCCTGGCGTGTCATCGGTGCTATGAATGGTGCAATGAACAGGGCGGACCCAGGCCTCGTCGTCGGCGCAGTCGCAGCAGCCGCTGTTGCCGGGAGAAACACTGATGTATACCATGTGCCCTTCGTGGTCGGACTCGGCGAAACACCTCGCGCAGAGCACGCAGGTATCATCTGCGGCGCACGTCTTGCAGTGATATGTAGATTCGCCGACTTTGAAAATGTGGCCGCACGGGTGGCCCTTCGCAGCAGCTGTATATTCTGCGCCGTCAACAGCGCCCTGAGCATCGCGTAACACCCAGCGTTCTCCTTGAGGTACTCCGCTGGGGAACAGCAGGTTCAGTTTTGTTTCATCGTCGCCGACTAGAGAGCGGAAGAGGCGAGACCGCAGAACCGAGTCTGCTTCTTCTGTATAGCGATTGTTGAACTCTCGAGGAAGATCCCTGAGAAAGATTCCCAAGCTCTTTTCCTGGTCCGAAATGGACATTGTTGCACCAGGATCGTGATTATCATGCGCCTTGAAAGAACATTCCGCGGCGACGAGGACGCGGGGGTGGATGCGAGGAAGATCCAACTATTACTGCGATTTGGGGCGTGCTCGAGGCTTGTCTAGGTTGGCGCGGATAAGGTGAGATTTGATGATAGGCGAATGGCGTCTTGAGAGGAGTTTGTAGGTGGACAGACGAATTTGCTGAGTTTTGGTCTCTGATTGTTTCCAAAGGGCATGCACACGCACTTCGGAAGTGACGTTGCAAGCTTCGTGGAGAAGAGAAAGAGCAACTTCCAATATTAATTGTCATCTCTCTCGACAGCATCAAACACTATTGCAATCATCTCATGCTTACAAACAGTCAAACCCGGTGGCAGGATTGCTCAATGCAACCCTTGAGTTCAGGAGTGTGCAAAACAGCAGCATCTCTCCTCATGTTATCACATCACGCTATTCAAGTCCAGTAAATATAAATGATGACGGTGGCGTCAAAGAACTACATCCATTCCGAGCAGCACGCAAGTGAGAAATGGGGTTCGTCTACCATCAGAATCGTCTGTATGATTACAAAGTTGGAGAAAGTCATCAAGTACCAGCCGCCATGAAACGCCCAACCGCTATGCAGTGTCCAGTGTCGCGCCGTCCCTCGTTCTAGTTCAGGTCGGCTGTGACGTTGGAGAACTCGCCCTTCTCGAGCTTGGTCTTCCAGAAGATGGGGTTGGTGTCGTTGAAACCGTGCTTGACCCAGCCCTCCTCCTTGACGTGGTACAGGTTGATGTAACCACCAGAGTATGCATCTCTGTGTGTGGCGGCCAAGATGCTGCGGCGGCCGAGTTCGAGGGCGTCTTCATCTGACAGGTCGTAGTTGTATTCAGCATCGAGCACACCGTAGGCGAATGTCTGACCAGATCCAACACAGAAGAGGTTGCCAGCAAGGCGGGTGCCGTCGCTGTCGATGTAGTAGAGAGCAGGTCCCTCTTGAGGCGTGACACCGGCGCACATAGTACCCTGTACTGAGAGTCAGACGTGTTCATCATGGCTTTGAAATATGTGGCAACATACCATGCTCAAACCCATTCCCTTGTACTGGTACACCAAGTTGGCCAGAATCTTCGAGGCGGCGGCGACTGAGATGCGGCGCTTGTGACGGAGCTCGTGGAGACGACATTGCATGCCGAGATATGCAAGCCAGTATTGACAGTCGGCAGCGCCGCCGGCCATGGTGCCCAGCAGCTGAGGGTTGATCTCAATGACCTTCTTGACCGTTTGACTGGCAATCCAGTTTCCTGCCGTGGCTCTCGAGTCGGTGGCAACGATGATTCCACCCTTGAATCTGAAGGCGAGAGTGGTTGTACCGTGAGCGATCTTGATGGGACAGCTAGGGTTCGAGTGGTCGTCGGTCATTGCGCGGAGCCATGATTGCGCCTGTGAGATGGTTAGCTGCGGCTCTTGCAAGAGTGGTGTGGGCGGAGCTCACTTGTGCGACGGGAGGAAGTGCAAATTTGAGATCGATGGCGGTGGGCATGGCATCGACTAGTTCCAGCTGGTCCTGCTCTTGGTAACCCTCATCCTTGAAGGCCGGTCTGCTGTACTGCGCCACCAAGCTGTCCATCTTGTATTGCGGTTGTGTGTGTCGGAGTTTTTGAGGTCTTGAGGAGGTCCAGTAATGAGGCTGGAGACAGTAAAGGTGACTCAGACGATGGCGCGCAAAACTCTTGAGTGAAGGTGATGATTGATGAATGTATGCAGCTGTTTGGAGAGAGCTCACCCACGTCACGTCTTCCGAGCCGTCGGCGTTTCCCAAAGCCAAGCCGCGTGCGCTACCCTGTCACTATCTATGTATCTGTTTATCCATCATCGTAACACCTCGCAGGACCAGTTCGGTCGAACTATTCTGCTATGCAGAAAGTGTAGAAAAGGAAGCTCGCAATGCTCGTAGCGCCTTTCTTCTGAGTTAAGCCACAACTTTCCAGAATAGAATGTCCTGCTTATTTCTCCCACACGCTGATGACCACCATAACGAGCCATCAAACCATTACTCGAAGTCAATTACAGCCGTTTACTGCGAAGTCTTATTATTGCTGCTCATGTCATGAGTTTGTTCCTTCATGCTTCGCGAGAGTCCATGTCGAGGAAGATCACAGAAATGATACAGAGAGTGTCCCAGCGTCCCAGCATCCCAGCATCACGACCAACCATTAAGCTCCACTTCATAGAATCAATTTCCTCTACATGTGTATGGCCAATCTCTGCGCATGTAGCTTGACAAAGTAAGTAGCCCATCATCAAGACGAACTGCCTCTGTATACTTGATCTAGACCAATATCAGATCGAAAACACATAAACATGCGTCTCCTCACGCACAGAACCAATGGGCCAGTAGATACACAATAGATGCGCTCCCAAACCACAACGCTGCCTCCAAATCAAGACACAAATCCCAAAAATCTCTTCTTCAATCACCAGCATCGAGCTGTACAATCAATGAAAAGGAACACCGCAGTCACATGGTGAGATGAAAAATTACGAAGATGAAGGTCCCGGAGGACGTCCATGAAGAGTCTCGAGCGCGCTGTGCAATGCACCAAGACTCTTCACCTGAAACAGCCTTCTTGATCGCCATTCAAGTCTTCAAGGTAAGTATGAGAAAGGAGAGATGGAGGGTTCCGGGAGGAGAGCGCTCTGCTATGCCCGCTGAGAGTGGTCTGTGCGGTGACTCGCTTATGTAAGCTGTGACCTTGCCTATTCGGGACAGTGAGTGAGGATGGTTGAGTGCTCTCTTTTAAATTCGGTCTTGAGCTATGTGAAGTACAGCCTTGTTCAAATTGAGTGAAGACCCTGAACGAAGCTGTATATATGATTCCACGTGAAAGGGCATTGCCAAATGAGGAGGAGAGATTGCAGAGTTGATTTCTGAGACTCAAGGCGTGGAGTGGGAGGGAACTTTACTTTGATATTGATGCCATGATATCTGCGAGGTTGCTTTCTAGTATGTTGAAGGCATCATTGACAGACGTCCACCATCAATGACTTGTACGTTGCCGTTATGGTAAGCTCCAGACTTGCCGACGAGGAACAGAATCATGCTAGCCATGTCCTCATATGAGCCAGACCTGCTAGCAGGGATCTGACTGACAGGAAAGGAACCTTTGTCTTCGGCAGTCATGTCAGAGGGGAATCCTGTATCACATTAGCTTTTTCTGCCTTCTTTTTTTTTTTGTTGCGGTATATCCTCACTTCCTGGAGCAATAATGTTGCTCCTGATGTTGAAAGGTGCAAGCAGTGTAGCTAATGATTTGCCCAGCATGGCAGCGCCAGCCTTGGTTGCCGAATATGCCAACCCTGCAGTAACGAATCGGTTGAAGGAAGCAATGCTGGCCACAGTGATGATCTGACTTGATCTCGGGTCGCTAGCGTCGTGGTCTCCACCTTGGACACGTTCTTGAACCTCTCTTCTTCCTGTTGCCCAGCCTCTCTTCTTGTTACCCTCATCCAGCAAGTGCAAGAAAGCCGCACTGACACTCACGATCGCTGAGGTGTTCGTCTGGAATGAGGTGTCCCAGCCTGCCCAATCTCTTTTCATAGTATCTTGTAGCTCCTGAATGCTTTGAGCGTTGTTGATGCCCTTGTGATCAGGTCCCAGAATTCCGGCATTGTTGATCAGGACATCAATATGCAACGACTCGGATTCGATCCTCTTGACGGCGGCATCGATGGAAGCTTGGTCGGTAACGTCACATTGGATTGGCTTCACGATATCGGGGTTGATCGAGTTTGCAGCGTCCTCGAGGTTCTTTACGCGGCGTCCGAGCAGGTATACCTTTTCGGCTCCTGAGCCCGCCAGACTGGTAGCGAAGGCCAGTCCGATGCCTGAACAGTGTAAGTGCCAATACTCGAAATGCAGATCGTAGAGTCTGGGATTGGTAAGAACTGACCACTGCCACCACCTGTGATTACAATGGTGAGGCCTTTCGCCGAGAAGAGGTCCGAAGGGTCGATCTTTACTGATGTGTCCATGCTTGCTGTAAGAAAGTCGTACAACAGAGAGAAAGAGGTCGAGTGCTTGTATTGAAGAAGAACCTATCTATCCTGCCAATTTGTTCTAGTTGTTTTACGGAACTGGTGGGGCACGAGTATGGAAGAGGAAGCTCGGTATGTGTCCCGGCAGCACAGATGTCGTTCCCGCAACGTCATCTCGGGTCAGAATGTCGCGAAGTGGAGGAGGCTCCGAATCGCACGAATTCTCCCTGGACACTTGGGCAAGTAATTAGAACAGCCTAAAACAGCACTGAGCGCTGCAAGTAGGTCTCTTGAAAGAATCGATATCAAGCATGGCGGTGGCATAAGAAGGCGACTAAAGAAGGCCGCTCAAAGGCTCTAGACTATGTTACCGAACGCGGGAGTATCAAGTATTTTAACAAGCAGTCGTAAACCAGTATGACAGCGATCAAAATCACTCCACTTTGCCTGGAAAGGATTGTTGTGTTCAACAGCTTTCAAATCCTCGAGAGAGTCTGGTGCGGTACTAGTTCCTTTGTTTGTGCACTTACTCAACGTACTTGCTGATGAAAGATGCTGCCTGAATTTGATCAAGATGGTGGTGCCCAAGACCAAAGAGCGGTCTACCCAGCGACCTTGAACCCGGACTGTAGCCAAAAGGTCACATCGATCAATATACTTAGGCATCAAGGCAGTAGGAGCATGCATGCACGCCTAAACTTGCGATCCTTGGTACTGGACCCTATCTGGCTGCCCGATGCTGCATTGGCGAATCAGCATCTCTCACGTTGGGTACAACACAATTGGGCGAGTTGAACCCCATTCTATGACAGGTGTGAAGGGTGTACTGTTAGCTTCGCACGACATGCGCGACGTCTCTGCTAACCACTGGATGTAACTCTATTGAGTCAATGCCCGACGACAGATTCCGCACCCAAGCGGCTCGTGTGTTTCTGCTGCGGCGGCTTCGGACTGCAAGACCACAGGCTCCACGAGGTACTGCATGGCAACCACGACTTTCAAGGATTCATTCATGCGGTCGCCCATATAGCTTGAGCTATTGGACGAGGTCTTGCTCGGGTTAGCCGAAGTGAGTACAAAGGCAAGAAGTCATATACAAGAGACGGAATCCTCGCCTAACTCGCATCCATTGGCACTCAGCTGACTGTCGAGTGACACGGGAAGGACGGTTCAAGGTGTCAAGGTAATGAAGATGGTGGAGTGGTGAGATGGTAAGATAAACTTAGCGAATGGAATTGGTGATGTGTGCTGAGGGGAAGAGACAATGAGAATTGGATAAGTAGGTAGGTATAGTGCTTTGCTTCGTCTCAGTCATTTCTCCTCTTCATCTCCTCCATCGAAAACCCTTAGTCGCAGCCAAATCACAATGCCTTCTGCAACATACACCTACGCTATTCAGCCCACCGCCCCTTGGGCTGTTCCCTCAAAGACATTCGCATACACAGCTGCACATCAGCCTTACCAGCCCTCTCCTGTCTATGGCCAGCTTTATCAACATCCACCTTCAACTTCGGAGAGTATCACCACAGGAGGGGGCACATACTCAATCCCAAGCAGGGCCCAGTCAGTCAGCTCGTACTCTGGAAGCGAGAGCAACAGTCCAGTAGATGCCTTGAGCTACATGGGCGAGCGGCTCTCCAGGACGATGGATCCTGCTGCTCTTGATCGCAGCCTGGCAGTGCAAGCTCAACGGTAGTTTTTGCTGTAGTTCCAAGAAGACATGTGGCTGATATCTTGATTAGATCAGGCGAGCTCAATGCCAAAACCAGAGAACTACAGGCCCTCCAAGCATTGGCACAGTCTCGACTGAAATCTGCCAGAAGGAACTTTGCGGATGGAATACAGGCGGCCAAAGAAGTTCAAAGAGACCTCGAATGGACACAGGGGAGAGTTAGGTAAGCAAACATGGTGCTTGCAATTGCCTACAGACACGACTGACACAAGCTTAGTATGTTGAATCAGCAAGCGGCACAGAAGTGGCCGGCTCAATACGGTACAGCGAGCTCACGATTTCCTCCCCTTGAGGAATTCTAAATCAAGGCTGTTGCCTTGAGATGTTTGTGTCGAGGCTCGGATGGATATTGACAATCGGTTTCGTTTGTCGTCAGATGCAGTAGTCCCCTGCTCTGGATAGTATAGCCAATGCGCAGCAAGCTCTATCAAACCGAAGACACGTGTTTGTGATAGTACAAACAACAAGTGAAAGAGGACCTGCGACTGAATGCATGCGGCTTGACCACAAACGGAGACGTCTACTTTGGTGATTAAGTCGCTCGTTTCTCGAAGCGACATCTCCCGCCCGACTGGAAGCGCTGTCACCATGCCATCCTCGGACGATCATTCAGCCCGGCTTTACAGATGGAGACAAAAGAAGGAACAGGAAGACCTTCAGACCCACGGCAAGCATCTCAAGGTGAGAAAGAACCCCCAACGGAAGTTGCCGTGCCAAGAAGTCAAGAATGGCAAGAGCTCTCTGCGACAGGAAGGCAAGGGTCGCCCAGCCACATCGTCTGCAGCGTCATTCGACTCAAGTTTATCGACCCTCAATTCTTTGCATCCCATCGCATCTGTTCGATAGTGACAGCGTTGCCTCGCAGTACACACCAAAGCTTAGTCGCCATCCCGATACCACAATGTCGCGCTCCGCCACCACTCTCTACGTCTCTGGCTTTGGTCCTGCCACCCGCGCCCGCGATCTCGCCTACGAGTTTGAACGGTATGCATCCCAATCACGACCCGTCACTCATGTCCACAATGCGTAGTCGACTACACGTTGTGCCATATGAATCATCGATACTGATCTGGCTAGCTATGGTCGTCTTGTCCGTTGCGACATTCCTGCTCCTCGTACCTCTTCTAGCAGACTGTCAGTATCTCTTGCCAAACCGACACTTGTGCACCCTGCTCACTCTATACGTAGTTTCGCCTTTGTCGAGTACGAGAGCCGCCGCGATGCCGATGATGCCTACCACGAGATGCACAACCGCCGTATCAGCCGCAGCGAGGAATTGAAGATCGAGGTCCGTCCCTACCTTCCCTGCACGTCACTATCCCCTTGTAGCCACACCTGATTGACTCTTTTCACAGTGGGCCAGAACCCCTCCATCTGCCTCCTGGCGCTTCGACGCCGGCCGTCCCCCTCGCGGTGAGCGTGGCGACCGTGGTGACCGCGACCGTGGTGATCGTCGCGACCGCTCTCCGCGCCGCCGCTCCACCAGCCCTGCTCCTCGTTCGCGCCGTGGTGACAACTCTCCTCGCAAGGAAGATCGCCGCGACCGCGACTACGATCGCCGCGACCGTACACGCAGCCCTGAGGACCGTGAGCGCGAGAGAGACCGCGATGCAAGAGACCGCGACGATGACCGCGAGCGCGACGCCAAGCGTGACGACGACCGTGAACGTGACGAACGCCCTCGCGAGGACCGTGAGGAACGCGCGAGAGAAGAGCGCGAAGAGCGCGAACCCAATGGCGAAGAGCCCAAGGGTGAGTGATGAACTTTCTGATTGTCTATGAGCTGGCCACTAACACGCTACTGCAGAACCTGCCGTCGAGTCTCCTCCCGCTGCTGCAGCCCACGACGAACTTGACACCGCCGAGTAGTAATCCTGCGCTCAACCCATCCACATCCAACTAACCCTCGTCTCTGCTAGTGTCAACTATTCACACTGGAATAGTGACAGATACAGAGTCGCAACCAGCCGTGAAACCTGGCCCGCATGATCCTCCCCTTCCCCACAGAGCAGAATCCTCGTCGCCTCCTACAGCGTTCCATTTGATGGGTAAAATGCGCGAGACTCATGCTGTTTGATGCCCCTTTCTACATTTCTGTTTTTATTGCCGTTGGGCGTGGTTTTGCGGCGGCGGGCGTTTTTTTTTTCCTTGTTCAGATTGATCAAAAGTTAGCAGCAGCGTTTCGACCGGTTCGTACGAGACAAGCGAATACACGAGCGACCCGATCAATCGATATCGTAACCAATCAAATATCAACCATCCGACACCCTTCTCTCGACGCGATTGATCCTCGAGATCAACGAATACACGCGAATGCGATCCGATCACTCCCCCTCACGTATCGTCCCGAGCCACAGCATGCATTTTATCCCCGCCGTCGTAATTCGTCCTCCGTCATCACACCTTTTCCGAATCCCCTTTCGCGACCGACTTGCACCTCGCCGATTCATCGACACATTGCGCAACATCACTTTCGGACAAGGTAGTTGTGTTTTCATCGTAGGTCCCGTTCCATGGTCCAAAAAGAGCTTTCGACACCTTTCTCGTATCCCTTATTGATAGTAGGTGCCGTGGTGCTGTGCTACTCCAGTATTCAAGTAGTTACGGATGTGAAAGCTTGCGTCCGTCGATTTGATCACTTTGATCAATGTGAGCAACCGAGGGCACTTGTTCAATTCTATGCGCACAGATCGTTTGAATTCGCTTCATGGCTATCGTGGACCTGCATGTGACTCGTGTGCTGCTTCATCCCACACAGGCCTGTATGTCTGTGCGATCAATGAAGCTGTTCCTGAAAACTATTGCGTGACGCGGCATATATAGCTGTATTGCATCTTTCTCGAATGGTACATGGCCATACTTCATCCCTCTAGAACGACCAATGACACTTGGTGAATACGAAAACGCTTTGTAGTTGCAAGAAAGCATCCGAGGAAGTTGGCAACTCACAGTCGTGGGCCAATATTTCCCATCTGCAAAACTCTAATTATTGACAAACGAAAAACGACTCCAACTCCTAATCTTCTTGCCGTATTTGAAAAAGATGATGGGCACAGGCACCATGACCAAACACACAAACGCCAATACCGAGCACGCCCATCCAGTGCCCAGCCCTTCAAACATCGGTCCAGCCCACAACGGGAACGAGGAAGACACGATACTCCTCACCACGATATGGATCGACATTGCCGAGTTGCTGTGGATGAGATACGTGTCTACGATATACACGATCCCTGCCACGAAAATGAGGAGTAAACCCAAACCGACGAAAAAGGCAGCCATGACTTGAGATGCCCAGTGGGTTTCCTGTGACCAGCCTAGCCAGAACAAAGCAGGAGGGAGGATGATGGCGCCTAGGATCATGGGGGGTAGTCGGTCTTCGGGCTCTGCGCCTTGGTTTGCGAGCCATCGCTTCTTGTACCAGGTCAACGTGAAGACGGAGAAGAGGATCCAGGCGAAGACGATGCCGAGGGTTACGGAGATGAAGGGGAGGTAGGATATACTAGGGCTCCAGCCACGATTGCGGAAGGAAAAGGGGATGGCTTGGTAGGAGAGGTAGAGGATGCCGTAGACGAGTGTGAGGTAGATAGTACACAGGATAAGGATGGGTTCTTGCACAAACATTCGCACTGGCTTGGTAGCGTATCTTTGAACAAGGATGCGAATGTCGATGGGAGTTTCTTCAAATTTGGCGTGAAGCTCCGTGTTTCCCGTTTGGGAGCGTAGACATTTGGCTTTGCGTGCGAGGAGCACGCCGTCGAAGGTTTCGCGAATGATGAGGAGGCCGAGGACAGCTACTAGACCGATGTAGATGAGTGTGAGCCAGGCTGTCCATCGCCAGTTGAGGTGGTTGGTCGCGTAGGCGCCAATGATAGGAGCAAAAGTGCTACCGAGATTGATACATGTAGCCGACAAGCCCAATCCGACACCTCTGGTGATGGGAGGCCATATATCAACGAACATGCCGGAGACAACGGCAAAGATGGCACTGCCAGAGAAACCCTGGAGGAAACGACAAATCAGGATAGTCTGCACGTTGTGAGCAACGGCTTCAGGAACTTGGAACAGACCGAGTCCGAAGAGGCCGATCCAGAGAGGTATAGTCCGGCCTACGACCTCACTCAAGGGACCAAATATCAGAGGCCCGCATGCAAATCCAAGGACGTGGAAAGTGATTCCCAGATTCATCACTTCTCGTGAGACATTGTATTGCAGCGCAGTGATTCTTGTCGCAGGGCCAAAGATGCTGGAAGACATCGACACTGCAATGACGAAGAAACAGGCAACAATCGAAAAGCAGACCTTACGCCACATGGGCCAGTTCATCGGTCTTGCTGGATCATCGTCGCCGTCCCAGAGCACTATGTTAGGGTCCGTCTCGAAGCCGTCGTGGTCATGGCAAGGCTCTCCCTCTTCATCTGTAAGGCCTTGTTTACAACGGGGACACAGAGGATGTGGTGGTTTGCGTGATATGGTGCGTTTGAGTGTGATGCCATTGTCGTCCGAGTCTGGAGATCCGGCTGCTTGTTCAAATGACTCTTTGCTGAGGTGGGGAGATTCGATTTCCTCGAGGGTATGTTGGTCGTGCGGTACTCCAGCGTGTTTCTCCAGGTCTGCAGCCATGCTGTGCATTTATTGTTCGCGAGAAGGTGGATGGTGATAGACCAATTGCCATTGGAGGTGCACTGGTTTTCCTGTATGAGTTGACGATCTCTGAAAAGGGCTCCAATAAGGCAGGTTGTAAAAAGACTGAGGACGACAAGAGAACTGCGAGATCGCCTCCGGCCAATTCTTATCATATTCCGAAGTCAAGCATCCGTCCTGTTTTTGCCGAAATCCTTTGGAGAGGTCTCACCACTCTTTGCCGATGCAAGACCGATGATCTTATGTTGTCGTCTGCCATCTTCTTCATGCCTTTACTTGATTGCCGTATTGTTACCCGTCCAAGGCGTCGCGAGTTCTCTTCGCCGTTGTTCGGTCTGTTGTTTCTCGTGCGGAGTCACAAAAGTCAAATATGGTCGCATCGTCGACCCGGCATGCTGTTGCGGCAGGAACAGCGAGAGCCTCGTGACGGGGACATCTGCACGACGCGAGGCTCGGGTGCGGCTTCCGGAAGCTCATTTCCGAAGCCTGACCTCAACTTCGTTTGTTCATGACTTTTTCTTATCTGCAGAGCAACCACCACACCGAGTCATTTACCAGCGCATATGTAAACAGCAAAAGTATCAAGTGTCAAGGTAACAGAGGAAGTACGTCTACGAGAGAAGAACTGGATAAAGTCACATTGATTTCGCGCCAGATGTAGCAATCTTCTCCAACTGCATGCTTCAGGACACTTCTTGAATGGATGACCGGGGAGAAAGCCGCAGGCCTCCCTCATATGCTCCATGAGCAATCAGACAGCCTCTTGATGCCATCGCCTCAAATTACTGTCGATGTTGTCCACCCACGACGACCGCAACTAACAGTCCATGCTGCATTGCATCAGAGCTAAACACCTAACCTCACGATGGCTTGGTCTGGCGCAGTTCGGTAGCCATACCCTTCATGATGACGAGACCGTCGACCGCCAGCTTCAAATCCTGAGCTACCAAGCATGTGCGCACAACCTCCTGGAACTGGGATAAAGTCACCTTCTCATGCTCTGGAGCCTGGCTGGCTTCCTCGATGGCCTCAAGCTTGATCCTGCACTTGCGGAAGAAGTCGGCTTTTCTCTTGTGAAGCTCATCAGAAGACAGCCCTTGATCCTTGCCCATATCGTTCCACAAAATCTGGATGTCGCTGTTGATCTTGTCGACCCAGGCCTTGTGCTCGACTCTTTGTTGGGCTACATCAATTCTCCCAGGGCGATCGTAAGCTCCATCATATTTGACGGCGTTCAGGCGAGAGATAGGGTCGGAACTCCAGTAGCCCATGCGAGTGGCCAGCTCTCGAGTGTAGGAGCGGTCTTTGGCGTAGTGATCGATGGGGAGAAGGGGCTTCTGAGGATTCTTCTCGACCATCTTGGTTTTGGGGTTCGGAATCACCTCATAGTCTTGTTCTTTGGTTTGGTCACCGTCGATGAGCGTGTATTCGCGGTTCAGCTGAGCATCAGGACCTGGGCTCCAGCTGTCGGCCATGCTAGGGTCATTGACCTCGTCTTCATTGTTGGATGGACCTGGAGTCATGGTGGATGATGTTGAGGTCTGGTCGTTGCTCGTGATGAATCGATATGTGGTTGCGGTATCTGGTACAGGGCCTGGGCTGGGACGGCTGAGGTATGGTCTTCTTGACATGATCCAGCTCGCCTTAAATCTGCTTCTCGTCGGATGTTTGCTGTTGTTGCTACTTGGCGTGGAAGCGGCGGAGCCAAACAGAAGCTTGTGGACCATTGTTGCAGTGGCCCGAGTGAGTTTGGTCTGCTGAAAGCGATGCCTCAAGACCTCTCCTGAAAGAAGACATGCTGACATGCTGACATGCTGACGTGCTGCAGTAATAGTAGCAGCCAGTGTGAAAGAAAGTGTTGCGATAAGAGCACTTTTGTTTCATTGACTTGAGCTTTTTGGAAGCGTGTTGGATCACGAAAGATGAGCTACCATCCAACACCTCATTGATACTCGCGTTTTTCACCTCAAAAATTCCGATCTGGCAGCTGAGATACACCACTCGTTTCTGATGACTAGCTTACTAGTCTCTGGCATCGTCGATACTATCAGAAGGCATCAAGAATTTGCGGCACCTTTGTTCTTTCAACGTGGGCTGTCTCTTTGGCATGCGCATCCCTTGTGACGTCTTTGAGGAGGCCACTGCATATTTCTCTTCTTGAAAACCCACCGTTGATGGTGAAGACCCGTTTCTTCGAACCCTAATTTCACCCTCTTCAAAGCGTGGATCTTGTTGATCAACCCAAAAGGAACATGGAAAGGGTCAGTAATAACTAGACCTTCCATCTGTTTCTCAAACCCTGCCAAATCCTTCTCTTCCTTTTCCTCTTCAGCTCCAACTTGACTTGGTTGACAAGTTCTTGCTTGAATGATTCCCTGACTTGGCAAGCTACCAAGATAATCGTGATAAGGGCTATACACCGCACGAGCGGCAGACCCCTCAATCCGTTCCCGCAACTCCTGGACTTTCGGCGCAGGTAACTCTCCAAACGTGAAGATGCCCGAAATCTTCTCTTCCCCTCCATGACCCACAAAGCCCGATTCGGTGGACGCAGGTGTAAAGCACACAAACCCCTCCTCCAGTCCTCGCTCCTCCATCACTATTTCTGGCGACAAGCAGACGTTGCCCCTCGCCAACTCGTCAATATGCGCTTCCAACCGCATGCGTTCATTCCTCTCGGCTTCGGCGTATCTGGTGCATTCTTGCAGTTCGTGGTATAGAGATTGTGCTTGGAACGTCACATCGATGAGTTGGGCGTGCAGGATATTCAGGAGGTGGCATTGTTCTTTGATGAGGATCTGTGCCGCTTCTCCTGTTTGCCAATCGAGAGGTAGTCGCATAGATGTCTGCCGAGGGGAAGCTTGCTACTGTTCAAAAGGCATCACGTAGTCTGCTTGGTTTGGAGAGTGCATCACGACGAAATGTAAGAAAACCTAAAAAAAAGATGGATCGGTGTAGGATGAAAGCTGAAAGAAAAAGAAAAGGAAAAAGTGTTAGGTCTTTGGGAGGTTCGGAATATTGGAAAATTGCGTGTGTGTGTGTGGGTATATGTGTAATGCGTTGAGCAAGTTTTATGAGGATAACCACCTCATGCCACCAAAAAGCAATAACCCCAAAATCCACCAATTCCCCAGCTATTGAAAAAAAGGTGGAAAGTACAGAGATTACCATCCTTGGTTTCCTCTCACCCATTTCGCCATCTCTTCCCGTCTACCGTGAAATCTCAATTCACAACCAAAAACCCCACCCCATCAAGACCAAAACACACCTCAAAACACAGACAACAATGTCCCGAACCCACACTTGCCGCAGCAAAAAAGATCAAGCACACGAACCCATGGATGCGTTCAGCGCCCTAGCAGCTCTAGAGCAAGAATCCCAAGAGCCTGAATCCACAAACGCATTCAGCGCCCTGGCTGCCCTCGAAAACGAAGAGAAATGCCAGGCAAAAGAGGCTCCGGCCTCAGAATCCCAGCAAGTCGGGCAGAAAATCGAAGAAAAGGCAGGCTAGATTCAAAGGTGTGTCGGATATAGGCCTGCTTCTCAAGGGCTCATATTGGGGTCGGGGGAGGTGCAAAGATGCATGATGCCTTTGTGTGGTCGATGCGATGGTATGGGAGTGCTAACAAGATGAGCATTCTCCTTTCTCTTCGCTTCATGTGCAAAAAAGCATCATGCATTACGACAAGACAGAGACGCGAAAGATCGTGAGGGCGGAAGACCTCAGGAAAGAGGGCGATGACCTATGAACTACACGCACACTGATGGGAAAGTAAAGCTCATAGAGAGGCATCCGGTATGATTTTCAGTAGAAAAGATCAGAGAGGACTCCTGAACCTGTATGAAAAACGTAAAGCACCAGAGAAAGTGCAAATACAAGACGAAAACTCCCCCAAGACCGTCCTATGCATCCTTGTCCACCGACATGCTACCCAGAGCACCGAGTAAAGAAATGCACCCCGAAGTTTGCGCCTTCTAGTTTTTTTTGTGGTTTACTTAAGTTGGCAAGCGGTGAATCCTCCAATGCGCAAACATCAAAAGATACCACCAACATAATTTTTTTTTTGAAAGAAAAGATCAGAAAAACAACCATTGAAAGCACCGGTGTTCGCCATTCACGTCCTACTCCATGCACCATGTGACTATGCGATTGCGTGACTTGCTGCGTTGCTAGGATCCCTGGTCTCGTTGCTTCATCAAAGGGACAAGACAAGGAAAGAACAAAAAAAAATCAGGAACAAGAAAGATGCGGTAAAGAAGTAGTGTTCGAGAAAGGTAAGAAAGGAAAAGACTCGGCATCAGAGAGTTGAGTACACTGAGGGCGATATTCGTTCTCCGCAAGGGCGAACGATAAACATATTAGAAGAAATCATATAGTTCAAAGCTTGATGATGATGTTCTTCGTGAGATTCGTTCGTCGTGGTCATGGTCGGCCAGGTTCCTGTTTTTGGCCAGCAGGAGAGTTTCATTTACTGTGCCAGCAGATGGATCGAAACAACCTTACCGAAACACAAAGGGATCAACCACATCATGCTTCGGGTGGTGAACCTGCAGACATCTGACGGCTGGTTCCCTCAAAGGGCTGCTCGGCGAGTCCAGCTTCACGTGGAGTGAAACGTCGTGGGAAAGTGTTGAAACGAGAATTTGAAACACCACCAGAGAAGGGTGAGCCAAGTCTCGGGGGTTGAGCGATCTTCGGCAAGTTGAGTCTATCCGAGACTTCGCCCATGTTATGATCTGCGGCCGATGACGAAGGTGTAAATAGTCGAGGGAAGGCATTGTTCATGTCCTGATGCATGCCGTTGACGGCACTCAGACTAAAGCCGCGGTTGCGCAAGGGCTGGTTTGATTGGGCCGAGGGTACGGTAAAGACGTCTTCTAGTGAGGGCTGCTGAGAGGACGACTGCTCATCGACACCAAATCTGCGCTTCAAGGACTTGACGCTGGGCATGGAACCATCAAGCGGGAATGGAGAGCGCAACGAGGGCCCGGCGTCGGTCAGACGGTTGGTGTTGTTGTTCATGAAAGCGCGTCCAAGAGATTGGGTCTTGTTCATGTTCTCCAAGAAGTTCTGGCGCGATGCTTCGCTGTCGTCAAACGGCGATGCGAGGATGCTGCCACGCTCGAATGGGTTTGATTGCATGCCGGACGAAGAACCCAGACCAAGACCAAGCTGCAAGGACTGACTCTTCTGATGAGCAGCACGTGCGCCAGAGCGGCCGATACGGGCATACCAGTCGGAACCGCGACGCTGCTGAGGAGCCATGGGAGGTTGAGGGGTTTTGTTGTGAAGTTGAGCGAGGGGGCCATCTGGCTGCATCGAAGGCGCAGTCGCCTCGGCCAGCGAAACGTTCAGACTGCGACTGGAGAAAGAAGATGGTTGCGGAGTAGGTGGTGGTTGAACAACGGGTTCGACGGGCTGATTAGGACTGCTGCTAGCGCTGACACTGCTGGAAGACTCGAAAGGAGAAGGGCTGCGAGCATGGAACAGTCTCAAGTAGTGAGCGGAGATAGAAGGCTTGCGCTTGCACAATTCACGCAAACGACGACGCGTGGCAGCTTCTGAGCGTGGCCACTTAAGCCCCACGGTGATCTGCGAATAGCCAGCAGTCGGAGTCGACTCCTCCATTGCGTCAGGAGGTGGACACACGGTATCAGGAGAATCGGCACGCTGTATAGAAATGCGTGGAATGCCATAAGGAGCATTGGAAAGGCGATTGCCTCGCCAACTTGCTTTTGCATTACGCGCGACACGATGACAGACGCCCAGGGGTGGTGAGGTGCCAGGTAGCATCTTAAACGGAGTGACTCTCGGGTCCTGAACGTAGCTCATGTATGTGAACCAAAGGTGGTTGTCCATCTCAGGAGTGAAATGGGCATGACGCGTTGTTTTGACGCGCTTGGCGTGAGGGAAACCGCTGGAAGGAGTTGTTGCGCCTGGCACTCCAGATTTGTTCTCAAAGTAAGCGAAGGAATCACCGACATCACTTTCGGGACTTGTGCAGCTACCAACGTCGAACGAGGACTTTGAGTCGAAGCCGCTGCTATGTGATGTCGCAGAGGAATCCGAGAATGTGGAAAGGGCTGAAGAAGGTCGTGAAATAATATCGTGCAGGTGAACAGGTTGAAACATGGACCATTCGATAGCGTCGGTGGGTTCGAGAGTGTACGATGTCACTTGGGACGCAGGTGTCTTGGGTGGTGAGGAAAGGCGTAGATGTCCGGGACGGGGTGCGAGGTAGGCTGGACTTGATGTGAATGCGTTGAAGAAGTTGTGCGCAGGCTCGGAGGGTTCATTCATCTCAATGCTGGGCAGAATGGGTGCCTCATCCATCAGGCCGGTCGTCTGGTCGCGTGGTCGGCGACGCAGTTTGAATGTCTGTTTCGGCACTGCCGGAGGCTCGAGATCGAACGAGTCAACAGCAGTTGAGGGTCTAGCAGGCGTCTGTGGTTCTTCGCCTTGGTTGTAGTTGAATTTGAAGTCGCGTGGAAGCGTGACAGACGCGGTCGGCTTGTGCGAAGCCATGGCGATGGCGTCTGGATGCGCGCGCGGACAAACAGCAAACGAAACAGTCGGAGCAGATGCGCAATAGCAAGGAGGGGTCAGAGCGAGTGTCAGGGGTAGCTATTATGGTTGTTTGACGTCGGAGGCTCGCAACGTTCGAGATGCAGGATAGTTGCGGAATCAGCGGTCGCGATTGTGGGCCGGATGCGCGCGCGAATCACAACAAAGCGGGAGCGGACGCGATGCGGGCGTGGTGTTTAATCGTCCATCCAATGTCGCAATGTGTTGATGACAACAGGGCGCAAACAAGACAGTCCGAGGCAGGAGCAAAGTCGCGGACGAAAGGTCCAAGGGCAGTTGCGCTTTGTCGAGCGAGTGATGGAGGAAGGAAGGAGCGAAACACATGCGACGAACAACGAAGTGCGGAAGGCGCCACCCTCCCAAAGCAGAGGACTCGAGCACAGACTCAATTTCATCAGCCCCAGCCGATTTGCTTCTTTTGCTTTTGCACTTCGATCTGTCCCCAGCTCCTTGACTCGTAGCCTACCGGAACTCTCGTGAATCGGTCGACTACAAATCCCATTCAAATTCACACTCTTTGTGACCTGCTTCTCATCCATCACTCTCTCTTCTCCGAGAGATCGCTTCGACAGCAGCCGCGGTCAATGCGGTGTGACCTGCAAACGCCGGCCAGAGAGCTATGCGCGCTAGGTCATGCGGCCACAGAGCTCCAAACAGACCGCTATCACACCGCCCTTGCGCAAATGCTGCCGCCTGCTCTCCGGCTCCACACGTGCTTGTGCATCTTGTTGCATTCATTGGCGATCGTCCCGCAGTTTGCCGGGTGCGCGTGCGCAACCAACCTGTCATCATAACCTTGCTACAAGGCTGCAAACGTCTATCTGTTCATCTCGTATCGATTGCCCATCTCATGTTCCTTTTTTTTGTGTACATGTTCTACCACGTCTTGGCCAGAACGTTAATGTCAAGTGCCAATCCGAAAAAAAAAAACAACAACTCATTCACAATTGAGCTCCAATTGAGCCGCAATCTTTGGGATGTCAAAGGTGGCATGGTCTGCATCTGCACATGGAACAAATTTTTTCTTTTCAAGACATAAGCTGTAATTATTCTTCAAGTGAGAAATCGAATGGAGCAAATGCAGCCTTGAAGGTCTCGACGTCCGTCTTTTCCTCTGCCTCACTTTGATGACAGTCTTGCCAATGCGAGCGACTTTCCAAACCAAGCAGCTTGGCCAGCACTCTTCGGCCAAACTGAAGATCGAATCTAAATGACGAGTCAAGAGGCAAGACCAGCGTCTTTTCCTCGATTCCATCCCAGATAGTGGCCTTGAAACAGTCACCCTCTGCCGCAAAATCAGTGGATACGCTCGATGACTCGAAAGCCGGGTAATTTTGGTTCTCAGCCTCAACCTTAAAACCTGCCTCTACCAAGCCTTTGCGAATGAGATCCTGAGGTACGGGCATGAATTGCCAATGAACATGGATACCTCCCAGACGGCTGATCTCGAATGTGACTGCACCAAGCTTATCTGCTTCAGCGGCATCTTCTGACCTTTTCGCCAGCATGCTTTGGAGCGCAAGTCGATATCGATGCATTTCTGCAATAGTGTCCTTCTTGGACCCTTGATCTTGGATCGATGCGAGTGTTGGTGAGTGCTCGAGGGGAATGATAAGCATGTGACCTGGGAAGCCAAGTGCTGAGAATGTCTTCGGCGTCGGAAGGGGTCCCTTTGCTGTCGTCAAATACGCGGTATTTCCAATTGAGGAGATTAGGTGCGTTGCAATGTTCGGATTTGACAGGCAGAAGAAGCATTCCGAAGGGTTTGGATTTGGTCGAGCGCGTTTGTTGCGACTTTTCTGCCGGCCACCACCATCACCGCCAGAGAAGCGTGAGAACGACTGAGCTTGAGACTCTACAGCCTTACGCTTCTTTGCGACGAATGACAATGGCGATGCCGTGACACCTGACGGTACTGTAGCGGTAGGTGCCACCGACGTGTCCAGAGTGAAGGCGTAGATCCACTTCTGCTTGGCTGCATTTCCATAAGCGGCCAGACTGATGAAACGGGTAACGTGGTAACCACTGTCGTCTTCTCCTTGACCGTGGAAAAATGGCTCGCGTTCTAGGAATCCATCCGAGAATGAAAAGTGATAACGAGGCTTGAGAACAGTGCACAAATCTGCAACGCCCTGCTGGGAAGTAGGCTCTTCCCCGCTATAAGAGGCATTAGAACCGGTACGGATCTCAGCCGGCCATTCGCTGGTCACTAAGATATCGGCTGTATTGGCGCCTCTCAACACCTTGACATCTTCAGATGTGTGGCTAGGGCTGAATTCTGTAATCAAGGCTTTGTCCGAAACGGCGTCCATATGATTACCACCAAGAGCGACAATCTTGATGCCCTCGGACGTCTTGACGGTAGTCCGTCGACCAAGCAGATAGAGATTTGAACACAGCTCTCCCGCGTTAGAGCTCAGTCTGTCCTGGACCTCGCGAGGCAGTTCGCGCTTGCCAAGAGCAAAATAGACGGGCAGAGCGATTTCAATCTTGCCATCTAGCAGATCCTGGAGCTGGGTTGCCTCGTCCGGACTGAGATTGACTGGATCTGCGAACAAGTCTCCAGTGATGATGGCAAAGGCAAAGGTATTCTTGGCGTGCAATGCTGCTAGTTTGCCAAAGACAGCAGAGATTTGGCCATTGACCGCGCCAACGACTGCGCTGGTCATAGATTAGTCGAGAAGATCGGAATGACAAATGGATCAAAAGACATACATTTTTGAGGCCATTAGATCAACCTGCGATGAAGATCTGATTTGATGGACGAGAAGATGCAAAGTGCTTGGGTCTGAACGTGGTGAAGAATCGAGGGTCGAGTGTGGCGCATGAAGCCGTCACCAGCCACACGGCCGAAGAATTGGCGTCGCATGTGAAGCAAGAAAGTTCATGTTCGCGCATTCGAGCTGCACCTTTTTTTTTTTTTTGCCATCACCTTTTCAACACAACAACATGGCGGGAATGTCGAGGGGAACCGCCTCAAATGGGCCCAAGTCGGCCAAGGCGGCCACCAAGGTCGTCAAGACGCAGAAAAAGACAAAGTCGACACCCTCGAGTCGGCGACACCATTTCGAAGGCTTCGCGCAGAGGATCTCGAAAATGAAGATCGATCCCGTCCGTCGCACCCGTCGCGGCGTGGGAGCAGAAGGAAGCCACGAACTAGAAGGAGAGTCCTCATACTTTCGAACCGCTCTGGACGAATGGAAGGATTTGAACCTGTCTGAGAACTTTTCGACCTTTGCCAAACATGTCTACAACATCTCCGACAGCCTGCCCATGGTTCTTTTCCACGAGCAGACCATCATGGAGAATCTGATCACATACATCACCAAAGGTGACGTCCTGTCCCTCGAACCGCTGCTCGCCCTTCTCTCGCACTTCGCACACGATCTTGACGTCCGCTTCGAGAAGCACTTCCAAAAAGCCGTCGCAACCGTCGCTCAAGTTGCAGCAAGTAATGCTGAGCCCGAGGTCGTCGAGTGGGCCTTTACTTGTCTAGCATGGCTCTTCAAATACCTTTCTCGACTATTAGTCCCCGACCTCAGGCCCTTGTACGACCTTCTCTCGCCATATCTAGGAAAGCAAAAGCAGAAGCCCTATGTCATTCGATTCGCCGCAGAGGCCATGAGTTTTCTAGTCAGAAAGGCTGGAACCGCATACCACAAGAGCAAGGAACCGTTGGACACAATTGTCGAGCACATGCTGAGTGATTTCGCTTCGAATGAGACTGCTTCCGATGATCTATACTCTCAAGGCTTGATGACTTTGTTCACCGAGTCCATCAAGGGTGTTCAAGGAACTCTGCATTCTGGAGGAAATGCTGTCCTACAGTGCTTGACTAGATTTTGCTTCAACGCAAGCCATTCGGAATTTCTCAAAAGCAGATCTCTTCAGATTCTGAGAGGCTCACTGATCAGTGTTGTACACCATACCACGCCCGAGACTTTCGAATCTGTTCAAGAAGCCATCTTCGACTTCACCGACCTGGAAAAAGAAGACGTAATAGAGGACTTAGACGCTGCAAATACCCTTCTCTTCACCGCCGCATCTGTCCGAAAAGGAAGCAGAATTTCAGATTGGCAGACCTACATCAAGCGCGTTACAGCTATGATCAAAAAGGCCGATCAATCGTCAAAAGCAACGGAATCGGACATGATGACTGCACTTCTTAACACGCTGGCCGTGGTACTTAATTATGGACCGTTTGATGCAGTACTCCAAGAGCTCGCTATTCTAGATACGATTAGCCGTGGGAAGTGGATCCATCACTTCCTTCCTTTTTGTAATATCTTTGCAGAGCTCAACCAGGAGCGCTTCCAGAGTTTCGTTCTACCAATCTTTCAAAAGTTCATCATCAACCACTGGAAGGAGAATGAGATGGCTTTGTGCGCAATGCTACCATCTCTATCACGGAAAAACACATTTGCCAAGGCACCTCTGCAGTGCCCATTAGAGTGGCAGAAGGTTATGCTCCAGCGCTTAAAGAAAGCCAAGGAAGGATCCCAATCAGACGTCGAAATATTGCATATGAGCAACGGCCATCTGGCGGTTCTGAGAATTTCACAAGGAGACCAGGGGACCCGCAAATCGATCGCAGCCTATCTTTTACAACTACTCAAGTCTGCAGCAAAATCATCTTCGACGGGAATCAGCAGCTGGCATCTATTCGCCCTGGGGCAAGGTTTCCAATATATTGCGGATGAGTTCAGTGAAAGCTTGCAGGATAAAGAACTCGCAGAAGCCCTCTGTTCCGCTTCTACACGTTGCAAAAAGCTAGTACCATACTGGACTGCTCTGAATTCGGTCCTCCAGAAAGCTGATATCGCCTTTACTGGCGAACAAATGGATTCTCTTATCGCTGATTCGATCGACTGCCTCAAGACGCCCAGCCACGATCTCAGAATCTCTGGACTTCATATACTACAAACGATCTACGAGAAGAGACAGCAAAAGGTACCTGATTTGCTAACACACGCTATTTCAATCGAAGACACGCCTCCAAGTGTGCAGACTGCTCGTTTCATCTCAGCGCAAATCCGGCGACTGGCTCTTGGTTTCTCCGATGTCCTCTCGGATTCAATTCTGGCACGAGCCATTCCTACCTATTGTTTTGGAGTTCTGCACATTCACCTCGCACAAGCTTGGGATGATTCTATCGCAGCGCTCAAGGAGATGGCGCAAGACACAAACGCAGAAGAGCTTATCACAAGTACCATCACTCAGTGGCTTCAGGGTCATGCGGATGTGGAAGAAGCCGCTGTTCAAGCTGAGGCGCCAAAAGATAGAAACATCGGACACGTCAGCTCTGACTTCGAGTGTTCCAACATGAACCAAATCGAAAGAGATATCGAAATATCAGAGTCTCTTTTCGAGAGCCTGCATCAAGGAATCGAGAGCCAGTTCAAGAGGGACCATGTTCAGACCGCAGCAGCTTCTTTGTTCGAACGATCACAAGCACTTCGTGCATTGAATTCGATGCCTCAACTGGCTGAAAAGCGATCACGACTTCTGGTACCTGTATTGCTCGAATGGGCAGGTGATGAGAGCGAAACAGAGGAGCAGGAAGAGACTGGCAACACACGCCGATGGGGCCGCAAGGACCAGAAAGCCATGCTTGGTGTCTTCGCCCAATTCCAGAATCCTAGAGTGCTGTTCAAGGCAACAGAGGTCTACCAGGCTCTGCTCAACCTTCTGACGAACGGTGACAATGAGATTCAGAAGTCGACACTCAAAGCTTTACTTGCTTGGAAAACGCCGAGTGTCATCAAGTACCAGGAGCATTTGATGAACTTTCTCGATGATGCAAGATTCAGAGAAGAAGTTTCCGTGTTCCTTCGACTTGAGGAAGAAGGTGATGCCATTCGAAGTGCTGACTGTCAGGACTTGATGCCAGTCCTGTTGCGTATTCTCTACGGTAAAGCGGTGACACGAGCCGGTTCTGCAAGTGGCAAGCGGGGACAGCAAACTCGTCGCAAGGCCATCTTCGTCGCATTGGCTCGCTTTCCTGCAGAGATCATCGGGCAGTTCCTGAGTATTTCGCTCGGCTCACTCGCCACCGTGGAGCCTATCCAAAATGGCACCTTGAACCAGGCAGCACTCGAAAAATTCGCTGTCGCCCCCAGAAAACAAGTTGGTCTGCTCAATATGCTTGATGATATGGTACACACCCTGGGTAACAGACTGGATCGCTACGCAACAAAAATTGCTGATGCTGTGCTTTTATGTTTACTCGAAGCATCCAAGTCACAAAGTGGTCCTGTTGATGCTGATGATGAGGCTCTTGTTGAGGACGAGTCACAGACGTCCCTAGATCGTGCCATTCGTCAAGCTGGATTCCACTGTTTGATCCAGGTCTTTTCCTCTTGTACCGAAGTGTCGTGGTTCAACTATGCCAAGGTTGTCATGAATGAACTGGTTGGTCCTAGATTGGAGAAGCTTCCTATCGAAACAGCACAATCAGTTTCCGCCTTTTTGCGACTCTTTTCGACCTGGGCTAGCTCTTTGGCCACTTGCAATTTCTTGGTAGACTTCCACCCACAAACGTTGAATGCTGTCGCAGACTGTCTTGTGGTACCGAGTGCGAAGAACGAAGTCAAATCATTCATCATCGAGAACATCATCGGGCGTTTGCTGGACACCATTCAGCCACGCCAATTAAAAGATGTCGAGATAAGTGTTGATATGACTGAAGAGCAGGACAAGGCTCGAGCATCCATTCTTAGTCCTAGAGCAAGTTTGTTTGTTGTCAGACTCGGCGCTGTGCTGAGACTGAGTCCCCCGAAGGATATCCTGGACTCGAGTGTGCTTTGCGTTTCGCGTCTTGCACCCTTGGTGACCGGCGTGGAGAACATTCGTGATGTGGTTGACGTCTCGATCTTCCTGCTCGGACAGCCCTCGAAGATTGTCCACTTCACTACCAAGCGTGACTTGCTTCAAACGCTGTTCCATCTTATTCCTGGTGCCGAGCTAAACAGGGATGAAGTCCGGTTCAATCAAGTGTATACCACACTTTGCCCGCTGTTCGGATACTTCAAAGATCGTGAGAGCCGAGAGCTACTTGCGGCAGTCGTGAAGCAGTTGTCCGATGAGAGAAAGGAGCTTGCCTATGTTGCTTCGTTGTGTGAAGACCTCAACTCTTTCTCAGCATCGAGACTTGACGAGCCTGATTTTGAGCGTCGAGCCACTGCATTCAGCACGATTAACGAGGAGAAGTACTCCACATTCACTGCTATGCAATGGCAACCGCTTGTTTACAGCATGCTCTACTTCATCAGAGACAATGATGAGCTCGCAATCAGAACAAGTGCATCGTACAGTCTGAGGAGGTTCATCGAAGCAGCCAGCGTGGACGGTGATTTCAAGAATGACGATTTCAAGAATTTGATTACCTCCGGGCTTCACAGTGGCTTGCAGGGCGGTATGCGAGATCCTTCTGAGTTGGTCAGATCTGAGTATCTTCAAGTCTTGGCTCACATGATCAAGCACTTCCCAGCATGGACTGCCGTGAACGACATGACTACACTGCTCGTGGAAGGTGATGAAGAGGCCTCATTCTTCAACAATATTTTGCACATCCAGCAGCACCGTAGACTTCGTGCTTTGCGAAGGCTGTCTGAAGAGGCCCATGCAGGCGTGATCTCGAGCAACAACGTCAGCTCGTTCTTCATTCCACTTCTTGAGCACTTCATCTTCGACCCAGCTGGCGATGACGGTGCCCATAATCTGTCAGCTGAGACTATCAACACTGTTGGAGCTCTGTCGGGATGTTTGGACTGGCAGCTATACAGATCGACGTTAAGAAGATTTGTCAGCTACATTCAAAGCAAGCAGGAGCTCCAGAAGATTGTACTCAGAATTGTCAGTCGTGTAATTGATGCTTTGGATCGAGCTTCCGAGTCAATTCGCCACAAGAGCGCTGACATGGAGGTCGACGGTAAATCAGAGACGGCTGTTAATGGAACGGCAGCACTGAGCCCTCTTGCTGCCACTCTTCCTACAGAGGAAAAGCTTTCCAACGAGATCAACAAGCAGCTCTTGCCGCCGCTCACCCAGTTCTTGCATCTCAAGGACGAGTCGACTGTCAGTCTTCGTGTACCTGTAGGTGTTGCTGTTGTCAAGCTTATCCGAGTTCTGCCTGTTGCTGAGCATGCTTTGAGGTTGCCAACGGTTCTCATGGATCTTTGCCATGTCCTCAGAAGTAAAGCAGCGGAAGCCCGAGATATGACCAGAAAGACGTTGTCCGAGATTGCGGGCATCTTGGGTCCATCTTACTTCCAATTTGTTCTCAAGGAGCTGCGCAGCTCTTTGCAGCGTGGTTATCAACTTCACGTCATGTCGTTCACTATGCATTCGATCTTGGTTGACAACATCGATTCTTTGGAAGCTGGTGACCTCGATCACTGCATTGATGATATCATTGCTGTTATAATGGACGACATCTTTGGTGTTGCTGGTCAAGAAAAGGATGCTGAAGAGTACATCAGCAAGATGAAAGAGGTCAAGAGCAGCAAGAGTTACGACTCCGCAGAGCTCATCGCCAAGATTACAACAACATCTCATCTGGGCGAGCTGATCAGACCCGTTCAGTCCCTGTTGCTTGAGAAGCTCGACTTGAAGACAGTCAAGAAGATTGATGAGCTTCTCCGTCGTATCGGTTTAGGCACTAGCCAAAATCTGTCTGTCAAGGATAGAGATATCCTCATCTTTAGTTATGAGATCATCCAAAAGGTTTACGCCGCCACTGCCGAGGCTAAGACTCGTCCTGTCATGGAGGACTACAAGATTAGGAAATATCTTATCCAAATGCAAAGCGCGAATAAGTCTGGCAAGAAGGGAGCAACCAGCTCTTACATCTTCAAGCTCACCAGATTCGCGCTTGATCTTGTTCGCGCAGTTCTGCACAAGCATGATGAGCTCAAGACTCCTGCTAACCTCGCTGGATTTCTGCCTATCCTTGGTGATGCATTGATCGGTGGTCAAGAAGAAGTTCAGATGGCTTCTGTCCGTCTACTCACATCAGTCATCAGAGTGCCATCTCCACAGATCGTGTCTAATGGACCAGTCTACGCAGCAGAAGCAGTCAAGATCCTTAGAGCAGCACCCTCAACGACCACCGAGTTGGCTCAAGCTTCACTAAAGCTGGTCTCTGCCATTCTACGCGACAGACCCGATATCCAGATCAAGGAAAACGACATGGCCTACGTGCTCAAGAGAATCAAGCCTGATCTCGAGGAACCCGACCGTCAAGGTGTCATCTTCAACTTCTTGAAAGCCGTAGTTGCACGCAAAATTATCATCACCGAAGTCTACGAAGTGATGGATTCTGTTGCCACAATCATGGTCACCAACCAAACCCGCAGTGCCAGAGATCTTGCACGCGGTGTATACTTTGCTTTCATGATGGAGTACCCGCAAGCAGGCACTCGTCTGAACAAGCAAATCGCATTCTTGGTACAAAATCTCGAGTACAAGTATGTCGAGGGAAGACAGTCTGTGCTTGAACTGTTGCATCTGCTACTGGCCAAAACCCAAGGTGATCTTGTGCAGGAGCTTTCAAGTATGGTGTTTGTGCCATTGGTCATGATGATGGTCAACGACGATTCGCCTGTGTGCCGTGAAATGGCCGGAGCTCTAATCAGCAAACTCCTTGAACGTGCTGACGACGATCGCACGGAGAACTTTGTTGCGTTGATGCGTACATGGCTGGAGCAGGACGAGCAGCTATTGCTTCGCCGTATCGCTTTACAGTGCTGGACTATTTACATCGGCCACGGTAAAGCCAAAGCCAAGGAAACTTCCTTCCTGTTCAAGCAGGTGTCCAAACTCTTGAATCCAGAGGATGTAGATGCTGAAGACTGGGAGTTACTTTACTATGCTCTCCAAGCGTTTGCAAAGATGGCCGAGATGGCACCTTCCACCTCTCTCGCACCTGCTGCCAAGACCTCATGGACAAACATCTTCAAGTGCCTTGTCTTCCCCCACGCCTGGGTCAAGCTTTCATCTGCCCGTTTGATCGGTCTCCTGTTCGCCGATTTGGGTAACGCTGCATCCAAGACCGACGATGGACTTGCTGCTGAACCTTTGCACACCAACAGCAAGATGGTTCTCACGGCCAAGGAGCTGCACGAATTGTGTGCGGCTGGTCTCAGGACTCTACGCTTCAGCAATGTGAGTGAGCAGCTGGTCGGCCAGACAGTACGTAACCTGATCTTCTTGGGTCGTTGCTATGCCGCCAGCGACGTAGAATGGGAACATCCTACCCCATACACCAGAAACGGCGTAGCCGTCTCAGAGAAGGCCGAAGAGGAAGAAGACGAGGAAGAAGAAGACGAGCCAGCGGACGGCGATGACGAAGATGGGCAAACCGACAAAGCAACGCCCTCAACAGCATTGCACCACCTGCTCTCTCGTCTCTCAGCGCTCATACGTCGCGATGACGGCGCACCCACTGCGTCTGTCCTTTCAGCAAAGACAGGCGCTCTCCAAGCCATCGCCTCCCTATCCAACATCCTGCCGTCCGACAAAATCACACCTTCTCTGCCCGCAATCCTCACTCCCATCTACCTGCTCACGGACGCCTCCATCGCCGCTCCCCGCCTCGCAACCGAATCCCTCCAAAAAGCATACCAAGACCTCAAAGCCCTGGCCACCGAAGTCGCCTCTTTGTTGCAAAAGAAATTGGGCAGCACCGAATACGTGGTTGCAATGAGAGGAGTGCAAGAAAAGGTTCGGGGCAAGAGGGAAGAGAGGAGACGCAAGAGAAGGATCGAAGCCGTCAGTGCGCCTGCCAAGTATGCGGCCGACAAGAGGAGGAAGCATGATATTACCAAGATGAAGAGGAAGGAGAAGAGTGCCGAGGCTAGGGGTAAGAGAAGAGGATGGTAGATTTTTTTTCTTCTT
Source organism: Aureobasidium sp. P6 (assembly GCA_003992365.1). Taxonomy (NCBI): domain Eukaryota; kingdom Fungi; phylum Ascomycota; class Dothideomycetes; order Dothideales; family Saccotheciaceae; genus Aureobasidium; species Aureobasidium sp. P6. The sequence continues at coordinate 9,767 of RZIQ01000067.1, read as the reverse complement.
TTTTGTTTCACTGTTGATTGGTCTTTTTTCTTGTGTTGGCTTGCTGTGGTTGCATCTTGCATTCTGTTTAGGAGTTTTCTTTTTCTTTCCTGCGTTGTTCTATGGTATGCCACGCTTTCTTCGTATACAGTCTTGTCAACACATATCCATCGAGTAGATACTTTCACACTGGACTTGAAAACAACTGTACAACCAGTGAAGCTGTCCAAACGAGTAAATGCTCTGATAAATTTATTGCCATTATACCTACCTATTGGATCTTTGTGTATGGCTAGGTGTGAAGACGGCTTTGACACTGGAAGATGATTACCGAAAACAGGCAATTCATAAGAACAATGCATTTCAATTAAATAAGTTTTTTTTTGAAAAAAAAAACTCAGCTACCAAAGCCACCTTCAAACGCCACATAATCATCCCTTTGCAGACTTCGTAGAGGCATATTTGACTCAAATCTAATAAGGCCAAGTCCAGTTGACAAAGTCATCAGGATCCTGGCCAGTCTCGTAGGCGTAATTCATGGCCTGGGTGCGAGTGTTGAGCAAGTACTCACGAGTCGAGGAGCCCTTGTTGCCCAAGACGGACTTGAGACTGTCAATGGCCAGAATGGCCAGACTGTAGCGGTCGGTCTCGTTACGGATGGCCAGTTCGAGGGGTGTGTCGATGTTGCCCTTGTTTTTGTATCCGCGCACTCTGAGACGGTTTTGACCCTTGCGCTTGTACGTGAAGCGGTGGATCAGTGCTGGGTAACTGTGGAAGTTGAAGATTATGGGCTTGTCGTCGGTGAAGATGGCCGTGTATTCGTCGTCTTTGAGGCCGTGGGGGTGGTAGCCGTGGGGTTGAAGCTTGAACAGGTCGACGACGTTGACGAAGCGGACCTTGAGCTCAGGGAGGTACTGGCGAAGGAGAGCAGTGGCAGCGAGAGCCTCTTGTGTGCTGACATCACCACAACTGGCCATGACAATGTCTGGTTCCTGGTGTTCACTGTTCGATGCCCACTGCCAGATACCCAGACCTTTGGAACAATGGGTGACGGCATCTTCCATGTTCAGATACTGCAAGTGGTTCTGCTTGTCTGCAACAATGACGTTGACGTAATTGGAAGACTTTAAGCAATGGTTCATGGTGCTGAGCAGGCAGTTGGCGTCCGGGGGAAGGTAGATGCGAACAATCTCGGGCGACTTGTTGGCGACGACATCGAGGAAACCCGGATCTTGGTGAGTAAAGCCATTGTGATCCTGACGCCAGACTGTCGATGTAAGCAGAATGTTAAGGGAGGCAACCTCTGCTCTCCAAGAAACTTCAGCGCTCTTCTCAAGCCATTTTGCGTGCTGGTTCACCATCGAGTCGATAATGTGAATGAAGGGCTCGTAAGAATTGAGGAGTCCATGACGCCCACTGAGTACATAACCTTCCATCCATCCTTCGACAGTGTGTTCACTGAGAATTTCCATAACTCTGCCTGAAGGAGCGAGGTTACCACCATCCTTGTCCTCTTCGAAGCAGTCAGCCATCCAGACCTTCTGAGTGACATCATATACGGCGCCGAGCTTGTTGGACTGTGTCTCATCGGGTCCGAACAGACGGAAGTTGGTGGGGTTGTGTTTGACGATTTGGGTCAAAAAGTCGGCGAAAAGGTTCATGCTTGGCGCTTGCTCGGCAGCAGGCTTCTTGACAGTCTGAGCGAACTTTTTAAAGTCGGGGATCTTGAGGTTGGCACGTAAGAGGCCTCCGTTGGCGACTGGGTTGGCACTCATGCGACGGTTGCCGCTGGGAGCGAGCTCACGCAGCTCCTCAATCAACTTGCCATCCTTGAACAGCTTCTCAGGCTCGTAGCTACGCATCCACTTCTCAAGTAGAGCCAACTGGTCGTTGTCCTTGAGAACATTGGTGAGAGGGATCTGATGGGCTCTCCAGAAACCTTCAAGGTAATGGCCATCGACCTTGCGAGGGCCAGACCAGCCTTTGGGGGTTCTGAGGACAATCATGGGCCATCTGGGACGCTCAGCCTTTCCAGAGTCTCTGGCCTTCTTCTGGATAGCCTTGATCTCGGTGACACATCTCTCGAGAGTTGCTGCCATGGCCTGGTGCATGCTGTCAAAGTCCGAGCCTTCAACAAAGTACGGCTCCCAACCGTAGCCGATGAACATGGCCTTGAGCTCCTCGTGACTGATTCTTGCGAGGACAGTAGGATTGTTGATCTTGTATCCGTTCAGGTGAAGGACGGGCAGGACAGCACCGTCAGTGATGGGGTTCAGGAACTTGGTACTGTGCCAACTGGTGGCAAGAGGCCCGGTCTCAGCTTCACCATCTCCGACCATGGTCAATGCAACGAGCTCAGGGTTGTCAAAGACTGCGCCGAAAGCATGCGAGATTGAGTAGCCGAGTTCACCACCTTCGTGGATACTGCCAGGGGTCTCGGGGGTTGCATGACTACCAATGCCTCCAGGGAAGGAGAACTGCTTGAAGAAACGCTGCATACCCTCGGAATCTTCAGACTTCTCTGGATAGACCTCTGAATAGACGCCCTCGAGGTACGAGTTGGAGATGACAGCGGGAGCACCATGGCCCGGGCCAGAGACAAAGAAGGCATCGAGGTCGTACTTCTTGATTATGCGGTTCATGTGGATGTAGGTGAAGGATTGGCCGGCGTCGGAGCCCCAGTGTCCAAGGAGACGAGGCTTGATGTGTTCAACCTTCAGAGGTTCCTGAAGCAAGGGGTTATCGCGGAGGTAGAGCATACCCAAGCACAAGTACATGCTGGCATGGAAGTAGCGGTTGATCTTGTCGACCTCATCCTTGCTGAGAGGCTGGTCGGTGACGGTAGCTCTGGCTGTGCCATAAGGCGAGAGACTGTCTGTCGAAGACATTGTGATGTGTGTGAGTGAAGAAGAGAGGAAATCAGGAAAGCATTGAACAGGGCTTCTTGTGTTTTTGAAGCTCCCAACAGGTCCACACGAGCGGAAGTCGGCGGCTCATGAATGCTTCACACGTTTCCCTATGAGCTCAACCTAACGCCGGTATCACCTTGTGAGCTCCAAATAATTTCTATGTACGTCACTGTCCGTCACCCCACATCCAGCTCCTCGGGATCGACTGAACCGCGTCTGTGCTTTTTCATGCCGAAGGCTCCGATGGTCAACATAACCCTTCACAGGCACCAACTACTTCACATCTTGAACGAAGTGCTCCTAGGCATGCGCAGTTCTTGCCTCATTCCCGATGCCATAACCTACATCGAAGCACATCTGTCTCGCCGAAGTCGTAAAGAAAAAAACAAGGGCCCAAGTGCGGTTGCGCGCCGAAGGATTTCACCCGGTCCATTGTGGCATGATCTGTACCTGCACCAGGAACAAGAAACAGGAGTCATATTTAGCGAGGTCTTCGTACTGTATATATCCATGAAGGTGATGTCTAGGCTCATTTCGACCATGCAATCTTCTCAGGTGGCCATGAAAGCCGAGTCGGCGAACAAATAATTTTATGCCTGAGCAGACCCTGATCGCTGGCCTCAATCAAACCGATGCACGCTGCAGGTGTTCCTAACATCCCCGAGCGCCGGCCATCCGTCGTATAGGCAGGTTGCCGATCACCAACTCCCACACCATTCAATGGCATGTGAGTTACTGGCAAGTGGTATAGGCAGGCATGTGTACATGTAACCGTCATCTTATTTTCATGCTCGAAGAATGAGTCGTACGAGAGCCGTATCTTAAGCTTGACCACGCCTGCTTCCAGGTGGCTGAATGCTCGTGCGTGCTGTCCGTCGCTGGCGCCGTTCACTATCTTCGATCTATCCAGAAAGGCGTGAGATGTGGTTGACTTGCGAATCTGCAACAGTCTGGAGGCGGCAGCACATTGTCTAATTACCCGAAGGTCACACCACTGTGATCAATCGACGATGGTTGCTTCGATCGGGAGCAGATTGTAAGCAGCGCGGCGAGTTGTCTCGTCCAAGCTCTTTTGAACAAGTTTCTCTCAATCAAGGTAGATGTCATCCTTGATACGACGCAGATTGTTCATAAAGCCGTAGCCACTGCCCTGATTGTTCGGTCGTGTAGCGTCAGCAGCAGCATTGTACCTGTAATCAGCGGCAGCAGGAGACGCCGTACGCTTCTTCGCTTCCGCCTTGCGAGCGAGAGCCTTTTGCTCGTCCTCGACAATTTTTTCAAGGCTCTCGATTTGACGAGTGCGTGCCTTCTCCTCTGCAGTACCTTTCCAGACCAACGACAAATCTCTGAGCTCGTCTATTCTCTTTGTGGCGGCTGCGATACCTTGGTCTGCAGACTCGGCGCTTTGAAGCAATTGAGTGATTTCGTCTCGTAACTTTTGTGTGTATTCTTTTGCCTTCTCTTCACGGTTGCGTGCTTCTTCTGGGCCTCCGGCCGACGGAGCGGATACTGAGATGAACGAGGACGAAACGAGGTCCGAAGGAGCAATGGGCCAAGCCATGGCCTCACCAAAGACCTTGATGACAGAGTCGAGGCGTTGGCGTACCAGGACGAGTGTGCGAAGCTTTGAGATGTAGTCTGGTTCGTCAGATTGTGTGGTAGAGGACATGACGGCCTCGTCAGAGGTTGTAGAATCTTGTTGGGCTCGAGGAGCGAACAGAGCTACATCTGATGGCAGAGAGTTGGTCAGAGCATCGTCAAGAGCAGCAGTCTCAGCACGCAGCATCTCGACCTGATAGGCAAGTCTGCTGCCGCTGCGGAGGATGTCATCGGTGAGCTGGTTGAGAAGATTGGTGAGACGTGAGGTCTGCGCGTTGAGTTGCGATATGAGAGATTGAGTGTTGGTAGACAGTTCGGCGAGGGAGACACGATCTTTGGTTGGATTGGTAAATGTCAATGAAGGCAAGGTGGCATTCAAGTAGTCGGCGGGGTCAAACTGAGGCTGGAGGAAAGGCTGCAGAGCTTCATCCTGGACATATGTCGACTTTGAGCTGCCTCGTGTGCCGCTCTCGGGCAGTACCGCCATTGTTCGACTTTTGTCTGGTGGAGTTGGTGATTGTTATGGCTATGATGCACACCTGCCATTCATGTGAAGCAGGGATCCTCTTAACGAACGTCGTGTGGTTTAATGCAGCGTATGCCAAGCTCATGCCTCCAGCTGTTCGCACTCTTGACGACATGGCCTTCTCACCACTGCAAACAGTATTCGAACTTGTCAGATCACCGAGAGATTTGGTCATGTTCCGGAGTGCAGACCGATGCGGTGTCTGATCCTCTACAAGATAGGTAGTTTCATAGATTTGCTGAGTTGGTTAATGTGCATCAGGCAGCCAGAAGTTTAGGTAAAGCAGTGTTAAGGCTGCACTGCCCTTGCTTCACGCGTGCCTCCCCTAACCATCAACTTTCGACGTCTGTGCCGCTGCAGGCAGCCATCCAACAATCGCTACCTCACAGGGCAGGCACACAGTAGGTCCCATGGCTCTAGCTAGCTCTTTCCACTGTGACTCGTTGCATCGAGCAAGATTCTATTTGTGAAGCAGCTCGTCGAAACCAACTCATTCGAACTCTCAATCTTCCTTGTCTCGACTCTCACGCGTCTCGTCGCAGTTGGCGCTTTCACTAACAACTCGAGAGCCTGTCTTGTTCCAACCATCAAGACACTCTATCCATCTTCAAGACGTCAACCTTCTTGACCTTCCTACTTTACACCACAACTCCCTTCTTTCCATCTATGCTGACATCCAATCACCATCAAGATGCCTCGTAAGCAATTCAAGGCCGATCTGGAAGACGTCAGCCAGGCTAAGCACGGCGTCGACTCCATATCTGACTGCCGCCCTGGCGATGATGATGGTCAGGTCACTTTTGTCTTCACCCACTCGACTCTACTCTCGCCAACTACAATCACCGCCGAGGTCTCGGAACAGTCTGACTATCCAAATGACCACACTTACCGCTTGTGGTGCGATGAAGACGCTCCCCGCCATGTTGCGGCCAAAATTGCCGACTTGATCCCACCCACGGGCAAGACAATCACCCAACTTCTTTCTCTTGTCTCTGAATCTCTCTCTGGCTCGTCGACCTTGCCAACTAACGGCTCGGGCGATATCTCGGACGATGACGCGCCACAAGGACAAGACTCTGACGATGACGACTACGATGACGGCGATGTCTACGATGGAGCCTTCGACGACGTTTCGTCACAACCTGCCGCCCTGTCCATGCCTACGCTCACTCGTGCCGATCCCTCAAACCTCTTCCAGTCTCGCATTCGCAAAGATCTCAAGACTGCCAAGGATGCTGGTTTCAAGATTTCTTACTTCGGCGGTCTCCTCGACGGTTACAAGTGTGTTGTAAGTGTGTCCGTCTCGGCTCGCAAGCTAGGCATCTCGGAAGAGGCCATGCAGGCCTGGCGCATCGATCCAACCGACTACATCATCTTGTTGCTTCAATACACCGAAGGCTACAAAACAAAGGAAGACTTGGCTTCTCTTGGCCACAATGCTGCGCACAAGAGTCTGGACATGCGTATGGGCGCTTCCAAGCATTACAAGCCCACAAAAGAACAGGTCATCAACGCCTTTGCCATCAATCCCGCTAGCGCCACTCAAGGCGAACATGACCAATGGGTTTTCCGTGACACTTTCGTGTCCAAGCCTTTGAACAATCTCATGAACGCCCGTCTCGTTGGCCTTGTCCGACTCAGAGATTCAAACATGACATGGCAAGGCGCCGAGGATTTCTACAGAGAATCTCAGGGTATGTCTTTTAGCGCCCGCAAAGTCAGTGGCAAGCACTCCAAACCCGAGAAACCATCTGGCTATCCTGGTATCGTTAATGCAGATCACCTGGCCGACCACAAAATCAAGACCCATTCTTTTCCCCTCATCGCCATGCAATTTATGCTACGCCATTTCGTCCGCTGCACAGAGTTCTGTCTTGTTTGCCACAAAAAGCTCGACACCCTGGTCGAAGCCATCAAGCCTTATGTCTGCGATTCCCCACTTTGCCTCTATCAGTACATGTCCCTTGGCTTTGGCCCCTCAATTGAGCATGAAATCTTGGATCAAGAGAAAGTCGTTGATCTTCTCGTCAGCTTTTGCTATAGCAGTGCCTCTCTGGGTAGACTCAGAAGCTTCCCCACCGGACTGGCTTTGAGTGTGCCACAATCTCTAATCACGGCAGTCCCAGAACTGACACAACGCTCTTATGCCTACATGCCTGGTCTGCCAACAACACCAGCACTATTAACGAATACGGGTCGACTCCAAGCACGCGTTGACACAACCAAGCATGAAATCCTGTTCAATGAAGTCAAGCCAGGCGCTCCTTGCCCTCTCAAGATCGGTGACTGGATCTCTATCGAGCTACTGGCTGAGCCAGGAACTCCTGCATTCCATTGCAGAGTCGCAGACACATCACTGTTTCCCTCTATTGCGATTGGCCCTCTCATCAGCGAAAAGCCACAAACCCAGTCCAAGACTGCCACATGGTCTCACGCTTTCATCGACAAGTATTCTGTCAATTTTGACGATCTCCAAGACGCGGAGAAGCGTGGTGTTGTGTATCGACTGCTTGGCCTGCTACCTTCTGTCAAGGAGATGAAGAATTATCTGGCATCCCAACATACTCCAGATCTGGCTAGGTGGATAGACAGAATTTCTCCTGCCGCATTTTCTGTCTTGCGTTGGACCTTTGCCTCAAATCGCTCATGTATCATGGCTGTGGAGGACTCTGAGAAGGCTGTACATGGTATGGCCGGCTACATGCAGTTCCGACTCGCCATGGGTGCGCCTGATAAAGAACACCGCTTCATCAAGGCAGTCAAAGAGACTTCGAACCGACTCAAGCTAAAGTATCCCAGCATGTATGCCTGGCACGGAAGCTCAGTCCAGAACTGGCACAGCATTATCCGTGAAGGTCTCCACTTTGGCGAGGTTCTGAACGGTCGTAGCTACGGAAATGGTGTCTACCATGCCCAGCAATGCAATGTTTCCATGGGTTATTCTGGTATGGGACACTCTACCAATTCCACCTCATGGCCCAACTCGAGCTTGAAAGTCACGTCAGCCCTAGCGCTCAACGAGATTGTCAATGCGCCTGCCGAATTTGTTTCTTCATCTCCCTACTACGTGGTAAGCCAGTTGGATTGGATTCAAACTCGCTACCTTTTTGTGAAATGCGCTGCTGATGCTGCGGACACTGACACTGAAAACCCAAATGTTCCCATGTTCGACAAGCAGCCGACAAATAAGCTCAATCAGGATCCTGCCCGAATTCCAACTGGTGCTGCCGGAGTGCAAATCATCATCCCCGCGACATCTTCAAAGTCTGGAAAGCGCAAGTCGACCAATGTCGCATCGCCTCGCGCAAAGAAGAGCAACAAAACTCAGGAGAGCTGGTGGAGTGGAATGACTCCAGCAAATCCGATCGTCGACTTGACTGATGATGACGATAACCTGAGCGTGGGTACCGACGACGAAGACCTTGAGATCTTTGCGGAACCTCGGTCTCATATGCTGGCTGTCAGAACAGGCTCGCCGCAAACCGACTTTTTTCCTGGTTCATTAGACCACGATCAACTCCCCAGATTGCCTATGCCATCGTATGCCAACATCATGGCTACCAAGAGACTGTCACTGGATCTGCAAGCCCTGATCGACGTCCAGAGCCGCACACCTCTTCATGAGCTTGGCTGGTACATCGATCCCGAAAAGGTTGAGAACATGTATCAGTGGATCGTCGAGCTGCACTCGTTCCGCGCATTCAATGACGGAGAAAAAGCGTTACCTCTAGTCACCGATATGGAGAAGCACAAGGTCAAGAGCATCGTTCTCGAGCTCCGTTTCCCCGGCTCATATCCTAATAACCCGCCTTTCATTAGAGTCATTCGTCCCCGCTTCCTTCCCTTTGCCCATGGCGGTGGAGGTCACGTCACTGCTGGAGGTGCCATTTGTCATGCAGTCTTGACCTCCGATGGCTGGTTGCCCACTTGCACGATTGAGTCTGTGTTGCTGCAGATTCGCATGGCCATGGCCTCAACTGAACCTAAGCCTGCCCGTTTACAGATCAGAGGCACTCATGCTGAAGGTGATGCCAACTCGTACAACTCTAGAGAAGCTATCGACGCCTACAAACGTGCTTGCGAGATGCATCACTGGACTATTCCTTCAGACTTCGACCAGACTGTTGCTGGATAGCAGTACATGACTGCTCATATACACGCTTTCATGACACGACCGTCACGAAACAGAAGAGAAAAGGAGATGTTTTAAGGCGTTTTGGGTTTTTCTCGCCATGCGAGACTTTGGCATGGTAAAAGCATAGCTAGGCGCAAGACTTGTTACGTTTCGGGTCTGACCAAAGGAAGGAGGATAACTCAAACATTCTTTACTGGTTTTCGTAGCTCATACGATACAACTGATCTTTCACAATGCAACTATATTCAATAAACCATGAAATCTGATTCTCCAGACTGTGTTTTTTCGAGATAAAAGAAATGTGTTCATTTGCAGGACAGATTGATGTAGCTTGAATGCCTCTCAGACTTCGATGTGTTCGTGAATTTGCGCATAGAGCAGGCTATTTCGAGGTGCATTTGTTGTAATGCACAAAGACATCTTTAGAGCATGGAAGTGATGGCTTTTGAGAGCGTGGGTATTCCATGTTTTCGCCGGGTCTCGATGCTGATTGAGGTAAGGACCATCATCATGAATTTCGAGAGTCCCACATGTTTCCCCAAAACCTCATGGCCTTGGTGAGCACCAAACAAAAAGCTTCTTGCCCCATCATGTCCTTCAGACTCTCCAATATTTCCCC
>RZIQ01000066.1:0-130370 GCA_003992365.1 Aureobasidium sp. P6 | reverse complement strand
CTGGTCTGGAATCATGACCATTTCCCTGCACGATTTCCTACCAGCTCGTTCTGTCGTATCCTCCCTTTTGATCGATACGGCCGCGGTAAGATCAATAGTACTTGAACTTCTCTTCGACATTCTCCGTATCAAGCCACCGTCATGGTCTTCTTCTTTTCTTGCTGGAAGACGTCTGACTACTTATGGCCGTGTCACCAATCTCAAAGCCATTGATCACCACAAACCTTCTAGCAACGACCCTGAAGAACTTTCGAAAAGGATGAGCCTCATAGAGCACTTCTCTGCAGTCGTTTTGACCATCCTGTTACGGGTCGGTCTTCTACCAGCCTTGATGCATGCCGAACGCGATGCGCCGAATCTAGCGCTCAAAAGAAAGACAACTCTGCTGATTGGCGAGGTTTTGAAGCTCGCGAATCAATTGTTGCCTAGCGAATGGAGTGCTGAGCTGCAGGTACTACCTGATCTGTTCAACCAAGCTACGGCTTTTGGTCAAGATGAACGATCACAGGCTGTAGCCACTGTATACCAAGTTGACAGTGTTAATCGCACATTGTATCGATCCGTGGGTGGCGGACCAGGTGTCAAATCTACACGCGCCGATGAGTTCGAGCCCACAAAATCTGCCGAGCAACCCAAAGTGCAAATGAGTGCCAACATGGACGAGGCTCAGTTCAGAGGTCTGCTCATGGAGTGTCAAGTTCTGAACACTGTTAACTATACCAAATGGAGATGGGACCTGATCCAGCCCATGATTGAAGGACCACTGACCAACGCACGGAGGCTGGATGAGGCTATGAAAGCAACTAAATTCGTACATCGATTATTGGGATTCCTCCGACCCTTCAAATACAGATTCTCGGACGCGAAAAACACAAAGCCGAATCAACGCTACGTCAGAGCTGGTTGTGCGCTCGTTCGCACACTACTGTTGACCCCTGAAGGCACGAAATACCTGGCAGACAACAAGATGCTGCGACAAATTGCAGAGTGTCTGGCTCAATTCGATCGCATGAGTGGCATCACATCAACGACTCCTTTATTTTCGCCCGAGAGGTTAGCAGATACTCTGGTAGGCGGATACTTTGCTATCCTAGGTGTTCTTTGCAGCGATCACCAAGGATTGCAGATGATGGAACGATGGAAAATTATCAACATGTTCTATCACATTGTTGAACTGAAAGGGCGAGATGATTTGATCATGGCATTACTCACCAACCTTGACTACACCCTGGATAGTCACCCTCGCATCATCTTGTCGAAAGCCATGATTTCAGGTTCCAGAGACGTGCGCATTGCTGCAACAAGAATACTGCGCAAATACGCCATCAGGCCGTTGGATAATAGTCCAAAGTCCAACGGTAGTGGCGAGTGTGCTGCATGGGCGATCCGGCTATTGGTGACACAGCTCTATGATCCAGAGATTGAAGTTTGTGAAATAGCCATCAAGATTCTAGAAGAAGCATGCAACGACAACAACTCTCTAGAGTATGTTGTAAAGTGTCGACCAGCATTGGATCATCTGGGCGAAATTGGCGCACCGCTTCTACTTCGCTTCCTTTCGACATCGGTCGGATATCACTATCTGGATGGCCTCGACTACATCACGAAAGAAATGGATGATTGGTTTCTCGGTCGCAACGACACTTATGTTACGTTAGTTGAGGCGTCACTTGCCCGAGCACTTGCAGATGTTCCTGAGAAAGCGGTTTCCATGTTCGAAGAGACCCCTGAACCTCAAGATTTTGGTCTAGTGCCACCGCACTTCTACCGCGAACTCACACGCACAGCCGAAGGATGTGAGCTGCTCAAAGCAAAGGGCCACTTTGAAGAATTTGTAGCAACAATCCAAGACTTCGGCATGGAAGAAGAAGATGCCGAGACGATAGTAAAAGTCAAGGGCTGTCTGTGGGCAGTCGGCAACGTGGGCTCTATGGAGTTGGGCGCACCATTCTTGGAACAATCAGATGTTACGCAACACATTATCGAAATTGCGGAAAAGTCAGAGGTGTTGACACTGAGAGGTACTGCGTTTTTCGTCCTCGGCTTGATCTCTAGGAGTCTGCATGGGCAGGAGATACTTGCTTCTTATCATTGGGACGGCACGGTCAATATGCTTGGAGAGTCGTTGGGTTACTGCCTTCCACTTGACTTTACCAAACTTTTCAACGTGAGTTGGCCCCCTTTTCCACCCACTCGTTTCAGCAAGACTGACCGTTTTCAGGTACGTCAATGGGGTCCAAACCACCCAAGCAATGCCACCTCACCCTCTGGCCTCGTCGAAACGCCCAATCCCGCCACCATAACTGACCCTCTGCCCCAAAACAACGACATACTAAAAGCAGTAATCAAACTCGGCAATACCGTCCTTTCGAACAAAGCAGCCGCAGACCTCAATTCCTTGAAGCAGAAGAAAGCACTAGGACTGCGCTCGCCGGCTCTGTTCCAAAAAGTGCTAGGCATACTGAGTAGTCATCGATACAGGTTGCCAGCGTGTAGATTCGTGCTGGACCTGTTCGATAGGAGTGTGCTGAGACGGTCGGTGCTTGAGGAAGACGAAGGCGATAGCGGTGAAGAGGAAAACGGAGGATTCGATGGCGCGTTCGGAGGTGGTGTGGGCGGTCTATGATGAGACAAAGAAGGATTCTGGGCAGGGAGCAAGACTGGAGTTTTGGGGATGGGAATGTTTTTGGTGATGTTGAAACCAGGCCAAAAGGGTGCCTTTTGTTCAGTCTGGCAAAATATTGGCGTTTCATCTGGACGGTTGTCTTTTCTGTTTCTGCCGTTCTCAACAAAGGACTTATACCAATGAAATTTCAACTTCGACCTTTTATCCTCTTCTTGAAAATCCGATCAAAAAGTCAAAACCCAAGCATCATCCAGTCGCTGATTATCTTCAGCCAAACCTCCCTGCACAATAATCCCCTCTTTGCCCTCATACACCACGACATCAGCAGCGAACCAACCTCTAGCCTGCGGCACTTTTTGCTCATCCTCGACAACCACCTTGCTCCACACCTTATCCTCGATATCCCAGATCCAAGCATCAGGTAACATATTTCCTGCACCTGCATGTCCGAGCGCACTAGGATCGCTTTCTCCAAACGCCGTGACCAGCGACGATCGACCGTGTACAGTGACGGCGAGTAAACTAGCCACACTTCTGCATCCTGGCCCTTGCTTGCCATCAGGTGTGAACATGTGGGTAGACCATGTGTTGGAGTTGATGTCGTAGATGTCTATCTCGCCGCCTAATTCGTGCGCGCCGTCGAAACCGCCCATGCGGTATACCTTACCATCTGCATACGCAATCGAAGTGCCACCGCGAGGTTTGCCAGGTGCTGAAGAAAGTTGAGTCCATTGTCTGGTCTGCACATCAAAAGACCAGAAATCAGATAAGCGGCCTGAAGAGGGACATCCAGCATGCAAGTATAGAGTCGTCTTGTTATCAGAAGTCATGCAATGGTAACTTCTAGGCTCTGGAACCGGTGTTGAAGTATTGGCGGGAGAAATCAATTGCCAACCCGTACCATCAGCATCTGAGAAATTGAATTGCCAGAGACTGCCGTGTTCGTTGATGGGAGACATGTCTATACCGCCTCTGCCGGAGAAGAAATAGAGTTTACCCGAGAGGGAAGCGCTGGCTGTGCCGACGCGTGGTGTAGGCGCATCGGAAGTGGAAGTGCTTGGGTCCTCATAGCTTTGCAGCGATGCTTTATGAGGAGGTGAGGTGGTGGGAGAAGAGAGGTTGAGGATGTATATGTCGTTGTCGCGGGGTTGGCGAGGAAGTAGCTCACCGCCGAAGATGAACGCGCGCGAGGCGACTGTGGAGAGGGTTTGGGATGAGCGTTGCAGAGATTCGTGTTTATGGACCAGTGTCCAGGTGCCTGTGATGGTTGCCATATTGCCTGTAGCTGATTGTTGGAACAACTGTGGATATGAAGCTATATGTATATAGCCCTTGGACAACAACGGGAGGATGATCATCGTGTTGGTAAACTCAATGTGGTTCGATTGGGGAGGGGCGAAGCACACCGTTCAATCACCTTGATGGTCAACACGGCTCGCAGCCATTATGTGCCGCATATAACGACCAAGAAGGCAATACAACTCACAGTCGCAGCTCGAGTCATACAAACTAAGGTATTTCAAGTCCATTGAGCCTCTCGCTACTGGGTTGGACAAATGCCATCCGTGCATGACAGACTGACAGGGTGGCAAGCCTGACAAGATCGGCGCCGAGTGTGTCCGATCTCTTGGTTGTCGTCTTTTGGAAAGCTTCTTTCGACGATGCATAGATTTCTGTGGTGTTGTCTTTTCCTGGAATGTGAAAGCATGCATTGAGTTCATTGGAAATATCAATTTCGATCTTGAATGTATATAATGGTTACAATTGTGTGCTGTCATCAAGGGAACCCAGAAATTGTGCGGGTGCTTACCAAAGAAATCGATTCGATCTTTGCAGTGATCAATAATTTTTTTGATTGTGTATAGGCAAGCGCTTAATGATTACCAAGAATGAAACTGTGGATTAGAAATAACCAGCAGAGATGAAGATGAAAGATAGGCCGTGTGTTGAAGTATAAAGTGCCTAGGATGGTCGCCCCTTCCCCTCATATCGTCATCACTTTCTACCTTGTTCATCGCGAGTCGTTCTTACCAAGGACAACTGCTGCTCACCATCAAGATGCCATCCACACCTACTTCGCCCACCATCATCTGGCCATCGCAATTTCTTCCGGGTACTACGGACAACTTTGTATCCAATGAAACCATAGTCAAAGGCCTCACCGCGGCAGACATTTGGACCTACCTCGCCGACATCACGAAATGGGAATCCTACTACTGGAATTGCTCCCAAATCACCCCACCAAGCTCTGGCCCATTCCTTGAAAAAGGCGACAAATTCAGTTTCTCGACTTTTGGGTTCCCACCTTTGCCGTCAGAGGTGTACGAGTCTGTCAAGCCTTCAAAGACAGAGGTCGGACGTCTTGCTTGGAGGGCAATCTCTGATGGAGATGAGGACAAGAAAGTTGATGTTTACCATGCTTGGGTGATTGAGGATCTGGATCAGGATCGTGTTAGGATCTTGACTCAAGAGTCGCAGATTGGAAAGCCGGCGGCTGAGCTGGCTACAAAGAAGCCTAACCCCATGTTGAATGGACATCAGGACTGGCTGGATGGGTTGGTCAAGGCTGCGAAGGAGGGAAAGCAGGGTTAAAGCATGTGAATACACAGAGATCCTCAAGGAATCTTCAGAAAGAATTGCCCAGGAGTATGTACGATGTTTATGCACTATTCTCATTCTGTGGGCGTCACCTTGTCGCAGCAAGAAACCATACTCCGAGGAGCGCATTTGAGATGAATTGCAGAAAAGCAAACATCAAGAACCATATTCAAGAGATTCGTAAACGTAGTAGGGTGAAGCAATACTCGTGACGACTTCCGAGCATCCGAAAAAGATAACCACGTTCGTCATGCGTCTCGTGTTATTTACTCGTTTTGTCTCATTTCAGGTTTGGTGCTAAAAAAACGACGATCCATGAACTGTACCTGAAGAACGATGACCACGTATTCTTTCGGCAACTCGAGGTGAGAGATTCGAAGCGTGACATAAACGTATGAGGCCCATCGTATACTTCCGCGCATGCCATGGCTCATGGCGCCAATACAGAAGATACCCTGTAGTGACCATGATCGATCGTGCTCTGCAGGACGCATCGAGTCATCGAAGCGTGCTGTATGTTGACTGCCAACAGGGCGGGTTAGTCATGACTCGGCTAAAATCAATGTTGTGCTTGAATGATATCTCCAGTCCTTCAGTCCCTCGCATAGTGTGAATATCGCATGCTCCAGTCTTTCAATCTTGGGGTTCTTGCAGGAGCATCTGGAGTTGTTCTGGAGCTCCGCACAAGACGGTGCCCTTATTCCCCTGCCTGGAGCAGAAGATCACATGGTTGCTTGGGCATCTGGAGTCCCAGTCGTAGTTCGCTGTCGAAAGGGTGGGATGTCCCCCGTACCAGGCCCATAATTCTCTTTGGAGGATGTGAGTGGGCCTGGAGTCGGCAGCAGCTCGGTGAGAACGACGTCAGAGGTCTTTGATTTTGAAGGAACATCTGGGGTCGTTGAATGCGACATCATGCGCTCGAACACACATTGCAAGAACAAGAGGCAGCTCTATTCTAATTGAATGGCGATAAAATTCATGCGCAGAGATTTCTTCTATTCGCCGCACACTCGAATGAGAAAATCAGGGTCATCCGAGCCAACGGGATCACATCCGGCGGTGGTTGGCACTTCTCTCTCGATCGCAACACTCGATGTCTCGATCGCTGTGCCTGAAATCCTTGGACAGTAAACCGACCGTTGATCTTTTTTTGCAGTTTTTTTCCAGGGCTCTATCCGGAATGTTGATCTCCACGGCCCTACTTCTCGTTATCTTTCCCAACAGAGTAGAAACTAAACTCCTTCTGAAGGACCTTCAGGACGTTTGATATCATTGCCCAGACCGAGTTCCGACGAAAAGCGCAGGGCATATAGAAAGTGACATCACTGACACCCGAGGGACCTCGCAAATCACCAAGATAGCACAATATCCGAGCGGCCTTCTCCTCGTTGTTGACATCCCAACCTATGCAAGTGGATCTTTTTCTCCAGCAATTTTTTTCACTGCACGTCATGGCTGTGGGACCCGGGGCATGTTTATCCAATCCATACATAAACACAGAAGCCAACATGGACCACGTTCTCCTACACAACTCATGCCATCTGGCAAGCTTCAATCATGACGGACGTACGGCCAGAGAAACAGCATAACCCAAACAATGACTTCAGCGGGAACAACTCAGAAAAGGACGATGATACCACCCGCAGCCCCAGCCCAGTGGGCGAGCAGAACGAAAAGGCTCGTGTCGACTCTCAAGGACGCAGAGAATTGACCGAAAAAGATGCCCCAGAAGTTCTGGCATACGCATGGCCGACATGGAAGAAATGGATGTACCTCTGTGGCGTTGCCGGCATCCAGATCTCCATGAACTACAACACTTCGGTCTTCCCCAATGCCGTGACACCTCTATCAGAAGCATTTCACATCGGAGAGCAAGAAGCAAGAACTGGTCAGATGATCTACCTGGTTCTGTACTCATTTGGCTGCGAGTTGTGGGCTCCCTGGTCTGAGGAATTTGGTCGTTGGCCTATTCTCCAGCTCTCAATGTTCCTCATCAACATTTGGCAAATCCCTTGCGCCTTGGCTCCCAACTGGGGAACCATTCTGGTCTGCCGTGCTTTGGTGAGTTGTACCTCGAATATTTCTTTCTTCAGTATGTACTAAGTAATACTAGGGCGGTCTCTCTACTGCTGGCGGTAGTGTCACCCTCGGTCTCATTGCCGATTTGTACGAGCCCGAGCAGCAACAGTACCCATTAGCATTTATCGTGTTGTCTTCTTGCATTGGTACCAGCATCGGTGGTGTCATCGGTGGTCCCATCCAACGCTTTCTGGAATGGCAATGGTTCTTCTGGATCATGCTCATTTTCGGCGGTGCCGTCCAAGCCATTCACTTTTTCATGCCGGAAAGTCGCTCGACCATCCTTCTCGATAAGGAAGCCAAGCGTCGCCGCAAGACGGGCGAAGACCCCAACATCTACGGTCCCAACGAGCTCAAGAAACCTCGCATTTCGCTCAAGGAAGCCGGCAAAGTCTGGATTCGTCCCTTCGAAATGTTTCTCCGCGAACCTATCGTACTTTGCTTGTCTCTTCTCTCTGGTTTCTCTGATGCTCTCATCTTCACTTTCCTCGAGAGTTTCCCTGAGGTTTATACTAAATGGGGTTTCGGTATCCTTGCTCAGGCATGGGCTTTCATCCCTATCAACCTGGCTTACTTCATCGCTTACTTCATGTATCTGCCTTGCTTTATGCGCGACAACCAGATCCGCAGGAGAAAGGGACCAGACTGTTTCTTGCCCGAGCGCCGTCTCAAAGTTCTACTCTGGCTGGCTCCTCTCGAACCCATTGGTTTGATTGGGTTCGCGTGGTGCTCTCTTGGACCCGGCTATAATGTTCACTGGATTGCCCCCATGATCTTCTCTACCCTCGTCGGAATCGCCAACTACGCCATCTACTTCTCTTCAGTCGACTATATGATTGCCGCATATGGTGTCTACTCTGCCTCTGCTTGCGGTGGTAACGCCTTTGCCAGAGATTTCCTCGCTGGTATTTCGGCCATGTACGCCACCCCTCTTTACACCAACATTGGTGGCCACCCTACCGAGTATGCGAGTACCATTCTTGCTGGCGCATCCGTTCTCGTCGTCATCCCCATCTACGTGTTTTACTGGAAGGGACCCGCCATCCGCGACAGATCGAAGTTTGCGAAGACATTGGCCGAGGACCGCCAGAAGGAGGGAGTCAGACGACTCAGTTACGCCGACAATCTGCCCGCGTAAAGAAGTTTGCAGACAAGAGATGGCTTGCCAGTGTGCTTTTAATGTACTATTATAGATCAGATACCCGGTGGATCTAGACTAGATACCCACATGAAGATTGCAATGTTCTTTGAACCAAGATACCTGGCAAAATGTCGTCCGTGCTTAACAGTGGCCTCTTGCAAGTGGCAAAGCTGTCTTGTCACTTTGCAACGAACCAAGGCAGTTTCGGAGTTGCTGAAACGTACCTGTATCTACTTACTCGAAGTCGTTGTTGACGAAGCCTCACGCAACTGCAATTCAGATGTGCCAAAATCATTGTGACACTGCTCGCGAGCGGACCTTATCATCTAACGAGCCAGGTGTAACCATAAACGTGGCAGCTTTTGCATGACATGTCTCGTTCGCGATAGGTATACCTTTCTCACGGACAAGCTGTCTCGTGCTGATCCAATTGCTCTGCGACTACGCATATGCACGTAGCCATCATCCGCCATTCTGCAGCAAGCAGCACAGTGGCTCAGTGACTGCGGGGTCGAGATGCTCAGATTCGCTGCGTAGATGCGTTATGCAAGTCTGCAAGTGAGAGTCGATCTCGGTAGACGGGATGCAACAGTGGCATCTGATCTACATGCGCGGGGCTGTATAACATCTCCACGCATCGTGGTGAACGACCGCCATGTATGCTGTGGCCGCAAAGGCGCGTGACCGCCCCCTCTATTCTACTTAGCTTAGTGGGGTTCCTGAGGCGTGCGAAGACACGAGTTTTGTCAAGTCCTTGAAGACTAAAGACTGTGAGAAGAATGTTCCGAAATTCATGTCTCAGTAGTCCCTCGGTTGACATCTCGAGGCTCAAGTCCACGTCGCATCGAAGAAGGAAAGATCAAAAGGTCTAGAAGCTCTTATAAACTAAAAATCACATCTTGGCGTCGTTGCCGCGGAGACCGCACGCTTGATCGCAGGTCACGCCGTAAACCGCTCTCTTCTCATTCGTCCATCATCCTTCTAACGCCAGCAAACGGTCAAATCACGAAAGAGTTAACGAATTTACTCCTTTTGGCCATGGTGGATGTTATACGCCGCCCCCCTCCTTCCAGAGCATTGCACTGCAGTGTCTCGCTCGTGAGAAACGAAAAATGATCTTCCTGCCACCGCATATCTCGCGACGCGAACAAGCAGCCACCATTGTTCGGTAAGCTTGCGTGTTACCTTGGGCACATGCTTTCTCTTAGTATGGCTGGAGAACTGGGGAATGCGGCCAAGTCTGGACACGAGGAAAAAGTACCGAGGGTGACAGAGACAGAGGGGAATCAAAAAGGTGACGATACGCTGCAACCCGAGCAACAATCTCAAGAAGCAGAAGTCAAGAAAGCAGCACCATTGACGCATCGGTGGAAGTTTTTACAAGGAAGAAGCAAGACTGTCGTTTGGATATACCTTGTCGCTTCCATTGCAATGGGTTTGGTGCTGGTGCTTCTGACCGTGTTGCTGGGTGTGCATGCGGCGGCTGTGTCTGCGGATGCCAAAAAGAATGGTGTTACCTGTACGGTCAAGGCGGCTGCCAATGGAAAGGACTCTGCTCAAAACATTCGAGATGCGTTCAAGGTTTGTGGGCATGCGAAGCCTGGTCTTCGTAACCGCATCGTGTTCACGAACACCACATACACCATTGGCAGTGTGTTGAACACCACCAATTTACGAGATGTCGATATCGAGTTACATGGAACGCTCTCCTGGGATAATTCGAACCTCAACTACTGGCTAGAGAATTCGTTACCGATGGGTTACCAGAACCAAAGCACCGCATGGAGATTCGGTGGCGTGGGTATCACATTCCAAGGATACGGTGCTGGTACATTCAATGGAAATGGAGATGCTTGGTATCGTTTCATCAATGGACGCTCGAACTATCCAAGGCGGCCGCATCAGTTGACCATCACCGGGACCACGAACTCTACGTTCCAAGGATTGAACTTTTTGCAGAGTCAGATGTGGACGATGACGGTGATTCACTCGTCGAACATTCTATTGCAGGACATATATGTCAACAACACGTCCAAGACTGGGGTAAGTGGTTTAGTGTAAAAGAAGGCATCGTGGCTGATGTGATTATAGGCACCGACAGTCAACACAGATGGTGCTGATACCATCTATGCCAACAACATCACTTTCCGTCGATGGACCGTAGACAATGGAGACGATGCCATCTCACCGAAGGCAAATTCGACAAACATCCTCATCGAAGACAGCCAGTTTTACAGAGGATCCGGTATTGCTCTTGGAAGCATTGGTCAGTATAATGATGTCTTTGAGACGATAAGGAATGTGACTTGCCGAAACATCACATCTCACAAAACGAAGTATGGCGCCTACATCAAAACGTGAGTAGCCAATCTTTCCATTATTGGGGGATCTGCTGACAATATCTCGACAGATGGACGGGAGTAAACAAAGGATACCCACCGAACGGCGGAGGTGGTGGGTACGGCTATGCCTCCAACCTCACCTTTGAAAACTTCAAACTTATAGACGTCCAAAAAGCGTTTTCAAGTAGGCCTCTTTGCCATCAAACTTTTGATGAATAAAAATAACTCTTAATCAAAGTCACCCAATGCACCAACTTTGAAGGCAACAAAGGCGACTGCGACACCTCCAAATTCAACATCCGCGATGTCTCTATAAACAACATCTCCGGCACCATCACAACAGACATCATAACGACACTGCAATGCAGCGCAGCGTCACCCTGCCACAACATCTCTATCTCGAATATCAGCCTTGAAAACAGCTCCAACCACACCATCCCAAGACAATATCAATGCGATAGTGTCAAGAAGCCTATCGGATTCAATTGTACAGGTCCGCCTGATGGAGAAGACAATGCGTTTAAACGCATGAAAAGATTTGTTTGGTTTCAAGGTTGAAACAAAAATAGTAACAAGACGGTAGGGTAGGCGATGACAGGGAGAAGAGGGGGAGAGATGATGTTGGTTAAGCCAAGCCAAGATGGATATTGGTATACATACCGGCCTTCCGCGCGGAAGCTTCGGAAAGTCATGCAACAGATTGATCAACATCATGTGAGCACATGAGCAATAGACAGCAAAGTCTTTCCGGAACAGTAAACCCAGTTCCGCAGAAACGAACAAAGTGCTTAACTGGTGGTTTTTTGTTTCGGGAAGTGGTGGAATCGATCAGCCCCACTCACTTTGTTTTCCATCCTTTGATCATTGCTTGGGCTACCATTACAGCAGACCGGTGAAAAGCGACAAAGCACACCATACATTGCATGCATGCATGCTCTGTCAGCACAAACTTTCTTCCTAGCAACAAATTCCCAGCACCCCAACATTGGAAAGACAAAAAAAAAAAAGGTGCTGCCGAAGGAAAAAAACGTACCACCCAAAAGACTAGACGTGTAAAATACAGTCACCCGGCAACTTGAGGCGCCGAAAACAAAAGGTTATCGATTTGACAGATGCAGGTGCGCATGAACACCTTTTTTTTTTGCCGAGCTGGTGTGGTCTTTTGGGATTGGCTTACTATACGGAAGCGTGCGGCTCTCGGGAGGGGAAAAAAACTTGACTCATGGAGGAACACTCACAAAAGAGCTCTTTGCAACATGGCTTTTTGTAGCAATAGGAAGAAAGGCAAGATATAATTCAATCAAGAAAAGTCAGCGAAGTGGAGGTATTTCCAAGACAGTTGATATAGTATTCGACTGTACAATTTGGTATCAAAGCGAATAATAATCATCATCATCGGGCATCAACGACATAATTCAAGATGGTATGGACAATAATGGTCCCATGGAAGAAATCATGGAAGCCTGAAGAAGAATGGGTGTGCAGTGTCCCTAACGGAAGGCAGCGGAAAGGATCGACCCGGCAGGACAAAAGAACACCCGTTCGGTTCATGGTCATCAGGCTTCTTCTCCAAGCTGCTTGTCTGACACATGCATGATTTTTTCGGGATCCAAGCTCTGCAAAATGGAGGCCCAGAGGATCCGAATCGAGAAAGGGGACATGATATAGCATACACACATCATCATCACCAATCAATGAACATTTCGGCATGGCTCGGAAAGAGGGAACAAGGCAGGTTAGTTTCCGCGTAATCCGAGGAATGAGAGCTTTGCATCAAGGTATCGCCGGCGGTGATTATCAAGATGTTTGTGGTTCGGTTCTTTGCTCAAAATTCCGGCGGCCGTCTCATGACTCTTTTGATCGTTCTTTCCTGGCAATTTTTAACCATCTGATTCGTTAGGTCTTGCTTTGAGGAATTTCTTATATATACAAGACTTCCTTTGCGTCACATATTCGTCTCTTTCTTTTCCTCTTCTTCTTCTCGTCTTACTTGCTTTGAATCTCCTTGTCCTACTTTCACGTTCATCCTGTGATCACACTGACCTTGTGACCTTTTCTTTTTCTACGCACGACACATTCTTCTCTGCTGTACACATAACCCAGATATCACATCTGTGAGGACACTGTCGAGGGTCATATCTTTCATGCAGCTTGGTCGCGCGGGTTTGAATTTCTCGGCAGCGCTGTTGCTCGCCGCTGTTTCTCTGGTGGCTGCGCATGGCGATGAGCATGAGCATGACGGTATGCATATGGCCATGGACGGTGCGAGCAACACGACAGACGCCATGGCAGCTGCGGTGACGCCGGATGTACCGAGCAACTACTTTCGATATCCGGAGTTTGCTGGCTGGATGTATGCGCATATAGCTTTGATGACGATTGCTTGGGCTATTGTGCTTCCTGCTGGTGAGTGCGCGAACTTTCTCATGCATAGACAGAATAGCTTGTTGACGTGATATCCAGCTGTCGTTCTCAGTATAGCCCGTTCGCGCTTCACGCTCCCAGCACAAATCGCTTTCTTGGCCATCAATGGAGTCGGCCTGTTCACAAGTGTCGTCTACGATGCAAAGACACCTGACCTATACCCAAACAATGCACACCACAAATTGGGTTGGACCATTACTTGGATCGCTGTTGTGTGGTTCCTGCTCACATTCGTGAATCTATACATGGCGCGATCTGAAAAATTCAGGCAGAGACATGCGATGACGACGAAGAATATTGCGCAGTACAATCAACTACAGGATCACAGGTGGTCGAGCAGTACTGATCATGATTCGGCAACGCTTTGTTCTGGTTCTAGGTCGCCGAGTTCGGATTCGGTCTCTCAACATAAATTTGAGGCTGACGAGGAGCATGGAGGAGAAGATGATGTTGTGTCTGAGGAGCAAGGGTTCATTCAGCATAATTCGGTTGATCGCTTCTTGTCGCGCAGGGTCCCTCGGATTTCATCAAAGCGCGCTCTCGTTGCTTTCAAGGCTGTCTTCACTTTGATTGAGCGATGCATGCCCGTCCTTGGATTTTTAGGGTTGTTGAGTGGTGGTGTGGTATTCGGCGGTCTCTACGTGAGTGTAAACATATGCGAACATACACTTAGCTATGCTCACGAGATTCACAGCGCGAACGTCTCATCTTTTCCGGCATGGCACACGGAGTCAAAGGCGGTATCTTCTTCTGGTACGGTATCCTGACGCTCGGAAGGTGGATGGGCGCGTTCTCAGACTTTGGCTGGGCATGGAACGTCAAGCCTCGATACCCAATGGTCTCTCGCTTTGCAGCCAGACTTCCTTCGGCCGAATTTGTCGAGAGTTTTGTGATCTGGCTGTACGGTGCTAGTAACGTGTTTCTCGAGCACCTCAATGCATGGGGTAAAGCGTGGTCTGCTCAAGATCTCGAACACATCAGCATCACGATCATGTTTTTCGGTGGCGGGCTGATGGGTATGCTCATCGAAAGCGACAAGATCAGAAACCTATTCAACACGTCCGTGTCGAGCTGGCAAGAGGAGGGTGTCCAGTTTGGTGATGGTGCCGAGAAGCAACGACAAGAGTGGGATACACCGAGGACATACAAGACCAGTCTCAACCCCATGCCGGGCTTGGTGATCATGCTGCTCGGTATGTCCATGTCAGGCCATCACCAGCACAGCATGGTGTCAACAATGTTGCATCAGCAGTGGGGTACTCTGTTCATGGGGTTCGCCATGGCTAGGGCAGCAACCTACGTCCTGCTCTACCTGTCGCCTCCTAGCTCGTTCTTCCCCGCCCGTCCTCCGACCGAGCTGGTGGCCAGTTTTTGCCTGATCAGTGGTGGTATGATCTTCATGGGCAGCTCGACCGACGCTGTCACGACGATCGAAGGCAATGGCCTGGATGCCATGTTTTTGTTTGTCGTTGCGATGGGGTTGACGGCACTTGTCATGTCCTGGACAGCGCTGTGTTTTGCTCTGAAAGGCTGGGCCGTGAGGAAAGAGAAGACCATGTGAGCTTGTTTGCCTGAATACTTGACGTTCGGGAGTCTTGCAGGCAGCCTGAACCAAGGCGGACACGGATGGTGCAGGGTGCTATAGCAAACTTAATGTCTAGTAATATCGTTGTGTAATGACGTTTCGAGTGATCCTGGGGGAAGGGTTGCTGCAATCATCTGGTGATGCCTCTGCCTCTTCCTCTTCCGATGGCCGAGCCTCTGGTAGAAGCCGCTATGGCGCCAGCCCTAGAGGCACGGGCAGCGGGAGCACCTCTCCCTCTGGAGACAGAGCTAGCGCCACGGGCGGCCCTGGACGAAGTGGTGGAGGGGGGAATCATGGTGGACCTGTTGGTGCGGGTGGTCTTGGGGGTGGGAGGGTTCTCAACAAAGCTGGTGTCGGTAGTGCTGGGAGATTGTCACGTCAGTGTCTTTATCAGAGGGCATCAAGAAGTAGAGATGGCGCACAGGAAGGTGGCATCGACATCCCTCTCGCGATGGTGGACATGGGCCGACAGAGCATTGTCCTGATGAGCCTGGTTCCTGGCAGCCTCGGCAGCACGCTTGAAGCTCTCGGATCCAGGAGCTTCGGGGAAGTCGACACAGAAAGCACTCATGTTCATGCCGTAGAGGAAAGCGCCAAAGCACTCGTTGAAGCGGGTCAGACTCTCGTGCAGCAGCTGCAGGTGCATCATGTTTGCTTCCAGATCGGCCATTCCATCGGCGAGCTCTCCAAAAGCGGGTTCCAGAGCTTCGAGAGGGACGACTTGGTCGGAGAAGGCATTGGAGGTTGTGGGCGTGGTGATGGAGGCTCGTAGACTTGTGCGCGAGTGCGGCCGGAGGGGAGTGGTGGGGCGCGAGGGGATGTTGTTGCGGGCGCGGGAAGGCGGTGCAGATGTCGGGGTTGTCGAGGCCATGGCTGGTTGTCTGTGGTCGTCGTAGATTTGGGGAGAGGCATCTGCCTGGATTGGTGGATTGCTCGTAGATTTGGGAGAGGCATTTGCATGGATTGCTCTGTTTACGCCAAGGCCTCGGATGCCTTGGCTCTCTGTGCCCCGCTGCCGTTAGGCTTGACTAATGTTACTAGCATGTTACTAGCATGATGATAGTAGCCGCTACTAGCATGTTACTAGCAACATGATAGTAACTGTTACTTGGTTAAGCCTAGCTGCCGTGTGCGAGCGAGAGCACAAGAGCAGCAATCCATCTTTGTGCCCAAAACTAGAAATCATCATGGTATCAATGGATCGAGTGCTTGATACTTTATGAGCCATCTAGATGATGGTGAAAACTCTCGCCCAGAAACCCATGGGAAATGCAATCAAAAGTCAAGAGCTCCACAGAACAAGGCGTGCGTCATCGACCGAGTTACGATGATGGCCTAAGGGAGGGAGGAGCTTTACAATCTCGGCAGTCTGCCCTTCACGCGCTCAGCCTCTATCAACTTGTCCCTCTCCTTCAATGCGCCCTTTCCGCCTCTGCTCATCCACTCTCGTCCCCTCACCCCCGTGTCGCCTCTCAGTGCACGCCTCTCGTGCTTACACGTCCTCGCCCTTCCGCCCAGCCCCCAGACCGCTCCGTCACTTCCCCGCCCGACAGCCCACACGTTGCAAACAAAGCGCTTTAGATCCTACTACTCTTCTCATCGCCATCTCGCTGGGTCTCGCTGCCGGATACATCGCAGATTCCTTCGATCCTCGCTCCGATCCCGTGAAGCCTTCTCTGCCAGACCATCCCGCCTCTTCCAGCCCTTCACATCCGCTTTCCCACTCAGAAATGGCCCCTACCACTCTCCCGGGACGCCCGGGTAGCCTCACCCCCGACCAGGAAGAAAAGCTGCGCGAACTCTGGATCCAAACATTCCATGTCTTTGGCGTCATCAGTGGTGCCCGCCCGAGCGTCGATACCTCTGCTCCACATGCTCCCGCCGACACGAAAAAAAAGTCAAAGCTGTCCATGTTCTCGCGCAAGAACAAGGATGCCGACCATTCTGCCGAATCCACCGACGACGAGAATGACAAGCACGGCCAGGCCAGCGAGTTCCGTCAAGCCATTCAAGATCAGAGTCCCGAGTCCTTGCGCACCGCCTTCTGGGGCATGGTCAAGCATGACGACCCTGATGCTCTTCTCTTGCGATTCCTGCGCGCCCGCAAGTGGGACGTCCAAGCTGCTCTCGTCATGATGATCTCTACTCTCCACTGGCGCTCTCAAGAGATGCACGTCGACGACGACATTGTCTACAAGGGCGAAGGCGGCGCTGTCATTGACGCAAAGTCCGCACCTGACGCCACCTCCAAGAAGGACGCCGGAGATTTCCTAGCACAATTGCGCATGGGAAAGAGTTTCTTGCACGGTTTGGACGCCGAGGGCAGACCTGTTTGCATCGTCAGAGCCAGACTGCACCACGGCGGCGAACAAACAGAAAAGAGTCTCGAGAGGTTCACCGTCCACACCATCGATACCGCACGCATGATGTTGCGGCCTCCAATCGACACTGCCGTAAGTTGAATCGTCTGTCCTCAGAATTGCAAAGCTGACAATTTCCTCAAGACAATCGTCTTTGACATGACGGGTTTCTCCATGTCAAACATGGACTACACTCCTGTGAAATTCATGATCAAGTGCTTCGAAGCAAACTACCCAGAATCTCTCGGTAGCGTCCTCGTCTACAAGGCTCCTTGGGTCTTCCAAGGCATCTGGAAGATCATCCGTGGCTGGCTCGATCCCGTTGTCGCTTCCAAAATCAACTTTTGCTCAAACGTTGAAGAACTCTCTGCCTTTATCCCCAAGAATCACATCCTGAAAGAGCTTGGTGGTGACGAAGCGTGGGAATACCACTACGTCGAGCCCAGAGAGGGCGAGAATGACAAGATGAAGGATACCGCAACAAGGGACAAGATCGAGGCTGAGCGCAAAGAACTTGTACAGAAATACCAGACAGAGACAGTACAATGGGCCAAGGGCGAGAACAAGGGAGAAGCCAGACCAGCTTTGAGACAAGAACTCCTGCAAAACTACTGGCAGCTTGACCCTTACGTACGTGCAAGGACACTGTACGACCGTATTGGTGTCATTGGCCATGGAGGCAAGATGGACTTTTACCCGACTGCTGTCTCCACCAGCAGCGCCGACCTCGACTAGATTTTCTTCTTGACCGGACGACCATTTTGTTCTAATTCATTGTTATAATCATGTTGGGGTCATTGTAAAAGATCAAATGTATTTGTATGAAAAGTCCGCAGAGGACCACTTCTTAATGCACTCTATTCCCTGACCGGCGTCGTGTCTAAAAGATCGATAGTGATCAGTGCCGTAACTGCCGACCATCGAGGGAATGGAACTTTTGAGAGGACAAAGCCCCAAACCATGTCACAGATTGGGAAATTCAGCAGAGCGATCTCTTGGGTGATGTAGCATTCGGCAGTGTCGGGGCGAGCTTCACCGAGGGAGCGAGGGACATTTGCTGGAGACCCCACTCTCCACCCACTCCAAATCTTCTTTCCATCGTCATCGCATGATGCTTAAACCGCCTTCCGCCCATGGCGATCCACAACATCCCTCAGTGAACTTTCTTGGACATGCGTGGGTGACATGGGGTAGGGTTGCTCTTTCCCGGGATTCGAAGCGCAACATGCCGCGGTGCAGCAATGGATATAAGTATGGTTGCACACCCTCCTCACAGGTAGACTCTCTTCTGGTATCGCAATCATGTATCCTGTTTCGGCATTGTTCGCCCTCGCTGGTCTGGCAAGCGCGGCTTCCAAGTATGATGAATATATTCTCGCGCCTTCCTCACGAACACTACACCCTGTTGCTGTCTACCAGGACAAGGTCAATGGCACTGTAACCGGAGCTTCCACTCTCGCGGGCGAACCTCAGGGTTCTGCCATCTTCAGCGGACTATCTGCCGTCACATATGATTTTGGTGTCAACATTGGCGGCCTCGTCAGCTTGACCATTGGCAACAAAACTGATGCCAACCAGTCCATCGCCATCACATACTCTGAAAGCTCTCAATGGATCTCTGGTGTTGCTTGCGATGCCACTCAGGATTCCGGTATGGATGAGGCTTTGTGGTTCTATCCTTCTGGTCCCGGTGTCGTGTCTGTTGATCGTCAGCATGAAAGAGGAGGTTTCAGGTATTTGAGCTTGATTCATAACACTACTGGCGACATTGAGATTACTGAAGTGACTGTCCACTTTACGCCTTCCCCAACTACCGAGGATTTGAGAAATTATACTGGCTTTTTTCACTCTGATGGTAAGGGGTCCTGCGGAATATCATGATTCGATCGTTGGCTGACTGATTGCAGATGAGCTCTTGAACCGCATTTGGTATGCAGGCGCTTACACCATTCAGGTGAGTTTGTCTTCAAGACATTTCCCAACAAGTGGCGCTGACGAGGTACAGATGTGCGCCATCGAGCCCAGACATGGCGATTCTTTGATACACTCTGGAGAAATCAACAAGACTGTTCCCGGTGACACTGTGGCGCCCTGGTCTTGGTACGTCAACACCACGATTGCCAATTCAAGTGTCGTCCTTGTCGATGGTGCAAAGCGTGATCGTCTGATCTGGCCTGGAGACATGCACGTCATTACCCCATCGCTCTTTGTATCAGTCAGCGATGATGCAGCCATTACCAACTCCATCGACAACCTGTTCTCCCTACAGAATGCATCTGGCAAGCTTCCTTATGCGGGATATCCCTTCAAACAGGATACCTACTCTGCTACATACCATCTGTACAATCTGCTCGGTGTATCGGACTATTACAAGTTCACGGATGATCTGGATTACGTTCGCAACAAATGGGATGCTTGGAAGCTTGGCCTCAACTTCTCGCTAGGCTTCATTGATGAAAGTGGTTTGATGAACGTCACGAGCCCGGACGATTGGTTGAGAGAGGGCCAAGGAGCCCACAACATCGAGGCAAATGCAATTCTGTACTTCACAATCAACCAAGGCCTCAACCTTGCTGCTGCCCTGGACGACAGCAGCGTCAAAGCCTCTTGGCAAGCCTACGCAGATGGTATCAAAGCCTCAGCCAATCGCCTTCTCTGGAACGAGACAGCCGGTCTCTATCACGACAACGAAACTACAACCCTCATGCCCCAAGACGGAAACAGCTGGGCGGTGATCGCAAACCTCACCAACAACGCCACCCAAGCCTCCTCCATCAGCTCTTCCCTCCGCGCCCGCTGGGGCCCCTACGGCGCCCCGGCAGTCGAAGCCGATAATGCCGTCTCCCCCTTCATCGGCGCTTTCGAACTCGAAGCCCACCTCCAAGCCTCCAACGTCAGCGCCGCCCTTGAGCTTATGCGTCTGGAATGGGGATTCATGCTCGATGACCCACGCATGACCAACAGCACATTCATCGAAGGCTACGACTTCAACGGTGACACGCACTATGCTCCCTACTCCAACGATCCACGTATCTCGCATGCCCATGGCTGGAGCACCGGTCCTACCAACTTCCTCACACAATACATCGCCGGCATCCAACTGATCACTGCCGGTGGTCGCACTTGGAAGATCGCGCCCAAACTCGGCGATTTGAGATCCACTCACGCTGGCTTCTCGACCACCATCGGCAGTTTTGAGGCGTTTACAAATGTCACCGAAGCAGGGGATCTGAGTATTGATTTTTCGACGCCGGTGGGCACCAGTGGTGGTGTCGCTGTGCCTTATCCTCAATGTGCGGGTATCATGAGGTTACACGAGGTACAAGGAAGATGCAAAGATGTCGTGTTTGACATCCAAGCTGCCCAGCAGCAGCAAGATGGCGACATTCAAATCGAAGGCTTGATCGGCGGTGACTGGCAACTCAGATTCAGCTGTTATTCTCCTTGAAACCAAGATATCTAGTTCTTTGTACAAAGTAGTACATGTAAATATAAAAATACACACTTTTCCTCTCACTTCCCAAGAAAGAATCATCAAACACACTTTTTTTCTTTCTGTTTTTTTTTGTCACTTGAGGTGAATATTATATTTTTTTCGGGTATCTCGGTAGCATCACATCACCTCATGTTGGGGAAAGAAATGTATTTGATTTTCTCGGCTATCAAAAGATCTCTAAACAAAATCGAGGATGGTACTATTCCTCAATTGTATCCTCCTGAAAAACAAACCAAGACAGAAAACTAAACCAAACAGAGTACTACTGTATCAACAAAGAAAGTTTTGAAGGGGGTATCAGACAGAGAAAACTACAAAAACACAAAGAAAGACAAAATGTCCAGGAACAAGAAAAAAAAGGGCTGAAATCAACAACATCTTCAGAAGGCCCCCATTATTTTTCAAGGCCCAAACGCCCCTTGGATCTTGGCATACAATTCCGTGTCGAAAAAGTTGTAATGCACATCGTGGAAGCAAAAAGGCGCGCGCAGCAACGTCTCGGCCGTGGGCCGGTCGGCGGGATCGATGGTGAAGCAATCGTACATGAAACTCAACGCCGCGGGTCCCACGACACTGCTCACGTCCTCGGGGATCGGTGGCGCCTGGTTGAGACTTCCCAGCTTGAAAATGGCGCCGATGGCTTCTTCTTTGCTCCACGGACGACGACCCGCAAACATTTCGAGCACCACGCACCCGAGAGACCAAATATCGACTTTGGCGCTGTAGCCTTGCGAGTCCGGGTTGTGTGCTGATGAGCTGCTTTGGGATTGTGCGCGTATCACTTCGGGGGCCATCCAGAAGACGCTGCCTTGCATGCTGTTCGTAATGTCGTTGTTGTAAGGATTGGGCGAGCGTTTGGAGATTCCAAAGTCGGAGATTTTGCACGTGCCGTCAAGGTCAAGCAGGATATTGTCGGCTTTGAGGTCGCGATGGAGGATGCCTTCGCGATGGAGGTAGGCTAAGCCATCGAGGGTTTGGCGGGTGAGGCTGCTGACGACAGGTTCTTCGAATTTGCCGTGTTTGCGTAGGCAGCTGCCAATGCTGCCACCGGAGATGTACTCGAGGAAGATGCTGATGGAGTATTCTTTGCGTTCGCAGCCAAGGTACTGGACTATGTTCATGTGATCCAAGTGTTGCATCGTGTCAATCTCAGAGTCCAATGCCTTGACCATCTCGCGAATTTTTTGCGGATCTGCATTTGATGTCTTGGGATTGACTTCGACCTGCTTGACTGCCAAGAGTTCACCAGTAGTGGTATTCATACCCAGATATACACGACCGAATGTGCCCTTTCCAATCAGCTGACCCTTCATCCACTTGAAAGTTGGTTGTCTCTGAGGATGCTGATGAGCAAAGTTGTCCTGGGGAATGGTCTCCAACTGAATCAGGCGACTGCCTCTGGGTGGCTTGATCTGTTCAATGCGAGCGCCAAACATCTTTGTGCTCTTGCGTCGGACAATGTCACCACCGTATTTGAGGGTACTCATACGGTTGAGGGCACTACGGTTCATCTGAACACTAGGTGCACGACTCGATGTGAAAGACGTGATGGATGGGCTTGGTGACGTTTGAGCAGGCAGTTGATACGCGCCCTTGACCACCTCACGAATGCTTTTTGTGCGACCCAAACCACCAGATTTCCTAAGATTCCTCTGAGCGACTGAAGGAAGATTGCTGCCTCGCTTGAGTGTAGAATCCTCTTTGAGAGTTGACTCATCACTGCCGAGTGTTCCATTGTCAGCTTCCAGGTCTGGTGTTGGCACAAAGCTCCGCGCTGGATTATCTTCTACGCTCGGAGCTGTCGAAGATGCTTGAGTAACTTGCACGTTCATTCCTTCATTCGTAGCACTTGCTTGTCCTTCTTGACCATCTTCTTCAATCATAGGCTGATCAAGATCAACATTAGGGAAGAACTCATCAAGATGCTCTACAAGGGCCTCGGGTGGAGGACGATTGGCCCAAAGATCACTAGCAAAGCTTTCACGACGACCGAATCTCGCGCTGTCTTCTGGAGATTCGGCCGACCAAGCTGTTGATACAGCAGACTCTGGGTGAGGTCTGTCATTCTCGTCGAGAGGATCGGGGGACGCAGTAAATCTCATATTCTGTTGGGAAATCTTGGGTTCGACAGCTTGGTTCTTTTGAGAAGACGATTCTTCGGGCTGATCCTGAGCCAGCGAAGTCTTGGACTGCTTTTCCTTCACTTTATTGGCTAATGGCTTTGCAAAAAGACTCTCGTCCGAGTCTTTCTTTGTCAGTGGTCGAGCGAAAAGACCGTCGTCGGAGTCAGATTCTTCGTCTTCTTCATCCATCGTAGCTGTAGAGGGCCTGTCAAACGATACGGGCTCATTAGGGAGATGGAAGCTGGGACCATAGCTTCTGCGGCTACTCATGCGACTCAGACTACTTTGTGGGCGCGCAGTTGTAGGACTGATGGCAGGGCTTGGATGTTTCTGAATGTCTTTGGCTGGGGAGACAGTCGGTCGGTCCTTGCTAGGCATTTGTAGCGTGAGAGCAGGTCGTGAAACACTATTGAATGCTGAAGAGTCGCTGCTGTCCTCAATACTATTCTCAAGGTACGCTGGAATCTTGAATGGAACCTCTCCTTTAGACATGGTGATTGGCGATTCTCCAGTGTTGGCGTGTCTGATCTCGCTCATACTTGTGCCGCTGATACCAAGAGTCTGCATCGCCTTCGGTGGTACGCCACTGTTGTAGTTCGGTGGTGGTCCTTGAGCAGCCTCTCTAGCCGAAGCGGGAGTACCCGGAGCACCAACCATACCTCCCATCTTCCCAGCGCCAATAATTGCAGCGCCTATACCAGAGCCTACACGCATCTTACGCTTGTTGCCATCCAAGCTCTCGGCCGAGCTTCTTTTCGAAGTATCCCCGCGATCAGGCCAGCTGGTCCGAGGTGTAGGCCCGGACTTCTTTCGGAGCGAATCGGCTTTGAAAAGAGTGCTACTCGGCTCTGGAGGCGGCGGCGGTTTACGAAGTGGAATCAGAGGTTCCATCTTCTTCTCCTGTTCAAGCAACTTTTTCTCCTCGTAAGGCGAATTTCGGCGTTGATCGAAATCTATAATGTCTTTGCGCCTGATTGGCGAAAAGTCTTTGCCAAGATGATCTTTGGAATGTTCCAAACGCAGTCTTTGCTGTTGTCTGGTTTCAAGATATGCCTGCTGCTTTCGTTGAGTCTCTCTACGATGCTCTTCGGCCTTGATCTCGAGAATAGCCAGTCTTTCAGACTCTGACAATGCAGAAAGATCTGTAGGTAGATCGCGCGCTGTTGATAATGAATGTTCACTTGCCATTTCTCTCACCAGGTTTTGCAATGAGCGTTTCTTGTTAGGCACCAAAGTCGATTCGTCCGACCTCATAGTTGACATGTCGTTCTTGTCGTCTCCAGTAAGTCGGCCATATGTGGGATGGTCGATTGGTATAGAGAAGGAGCGTCGCAGTGGGGAGACTGTCTTGTCTCGCGGCGGTTCGGTAGCCGACGAGCGAACGAACAGTTTGAGCTTGCCGGTGGAGTCTGAGATGTGATGGCGAGCAGCAAGTAACAGAGAATCTGTGAGAGGTTCTTCGTGTTCGACCTTGCCAGGCGCAGTTTGGTGAATGGTCGTATCAGGTGTTTCCGGGATGCCCAGATTATAGCATATTGTGGCTCTCATTTCTTCAGCTGTTTGGATAGTCGTCAGATCAATTAGTCTGTAGTTCCAGCCATCAGGAGTAACAAATGCAAAACGCTTGTCCGATTCACGAGCTGCCGACCTTCCCCGCTCTGGCACGTGTTGAGCCTTCTCCGTATCCACAGTGATATGGCCTGATCTGCGTGAGGAAGGCCTATCGATCGAAGTCTCACTTGAGTTCAGGCTAGACTTGGTAAGCTGTCGAGGCAGCGCAGGGCTTGTGGGAGACTCCATGTGATCATCGCGAGAATGATCTCTCTCGTCTTTTCGTTTATGTCGGATAATACCTCTGAAGAAGCCTCCTTTATGCTCTTTGGCACTTGCTGTAGCACTGTGAGGTACTTCTCCAGCACTATTCCTGGACGTAAGGTCTACAGGTGGTGGAGGTCTAGACCCTTCTTGACCGTGTCTTCTAG
This sequence comes from Aureobasidium sp. P6, assembly GCA_003992365.1. Classification (NCBI taxonomy): domain Eukaryota; kingdom Fungi; phylum Ascomycota; class Dothideomycetes; order Dothideales; family Saccotheciaceae; genus Aureobasidium; species Aureobasidium sp. P6. The sequence continues at coordinate 105,614 of RZIQ01000066.1, read as the reverse complement.
CATCGATCGGAGGCGTCTTCGCATGACCTGCATCGGTCGTGACATTGATACGACTCGAGGCAGGACCACTAGGATTAGTATAATCGCTGCTGCTAAACCTATGATGATTATTGCTATAGTAGCGATTGTGTGCAGATGTAGGTTGGTTAACAGGACGGGCTTGCTGCATGGCAGGACTTTGCTGTGGACTTGACTCGAAGCCCTGGCGACCAAAGTCGGAGCGGAGGTGAGAAGTTGTCTGGGCATGACTTGCAGTCAGCTCAGTTGAGACGCTGGGACTGTGTCGACGGGGGATGTCGGTTTCAGCAAGTGCCGTACGAGAGAAGGCGCTTCGGTTGTTTTCTGAACTGTCATGCTGCTTGTTCAACAAGCTCAGAGAGTCCAGTGTGACAGAACGCTGAGATGAATATCTTCGTTGAGCGAAAGAATTGGGCATTTGTAGTCCGGGGCTTTCTTCACCACCTCCGGCAGTCGTAGGCGTGGAGCCGAACGTCGTCTCATGGCGGGTCATCATAGGTGAACTTTCAATTGCACCATCGGTATCTGCACTGGGAGGGAACTGTGAAGATTCTCTCCGTTGACGAGAAGGTAAACTGGATGAGCTGCTTCCATTGGCGCTGGAACCGCCTGTTTCAACAATTCGACGGATGAGTCTGCGAATCTTCTTGCCATCCTCACGATCTCTGACCTGGTCCCAGACTATGCCAGCACTGGCACACTCTTTGGCAAGCTGCGGGTAAATGTGATTATGCAGAAAAGCAACATTTGGCTTGTTTCCTTGAGAGCGGCCAATCTCCAAGAACTGAGATCCTTGAATGTTGAGATGTTTGAAGGCTTCTTGCCAGATATGAGAAAATCCGTTTTCAGCAAGCCAGGCAATGACACGATCAAGAGGCCACTGCAGATCATGAGGCGAGACGGGCATGTCTGCCAGTGGCTGTTCACGAGGTAGCGGCACGGGAGTCGAGTGAGAATCTGGGAATGAAAGCATGTGGGGTGCAGGTGAAGAGTGCTCCTGCGTTTCTCTGGCGGGCAGCACCACTATTTGCTGTCTGGTGTTCGAGGGGGTCGGAGGAGCGTTGGAGAGGTAGTCTCTACTTTGCTGAGAACGCAACTGCTGCATTGGTTGGCTTTGCTGATAGTACGAGTTGTACTGGTTTGCAGTAGGCTGGTTGTACTGAAGCCATCTGCCATCGTCAAAAGAGTCGAGTGGGTATTGGGGAGTGACGGGATGCTGCGAATAGGCATTGTGATATTGCTGCTGGTTCTGAGAGCGGTTGGGAGTGGTAGAGGGTGGCGGAGGGGGAGGCGACGCGTGCAAAGGCGGTATACCGACTCCGGGACCGAAAGAATCGGCGCCGGGAATGTACGTGGCCGAGACCAGAGGTTGAGTATCAGGCGGCAAGGGAGGCATAGAGGTGTAGGCTTGATATGCGGTTGGATCGTATGCGCGCGGTTCTCGGGGTTGAGGGTATGGAGGTTGTTGTTGTTGGACGTAGGGGTATTGCTGTTGCTGCTGCTGCTGTCTGTTCCACAAAGCCCAGGCATTCAATGCCGATTGTGGAGCACTAGGCGGCGGAGGGAGCATCATGGAATTGTTCTGGGGATTGCTGGTAGGTGGGCGCGGCGGCGGCGGAGGGAACTGCATAGACGGCGGATTCGACATTGGTGGCGGCGGAGGCATATACTGCTGCTGTTGCTGTTGCTGTTGCTGCTGCTGCTGCTGCTGCTGGCGCAAGGCCTGTTCGACAGCAGTGGCCGAGACATGACGCTGCTGGCCAGACTGGTAGTTTGTCGGGGGCATTGCGCTTGCGGTCAGGGTATGCGGCAGGGAACGTCTCGAGGCGTCTTCGGGGTCGGTGAGATATTTGGCATGGGCAAAGGTGCGGGCGCGTGGACGAGGGCTTCGAGGACTTGGTTGGATGCTGGGATAGGGCGAGTCGGTGTTGACGGTCGACAAAGGTCGCAAGAGATGGCGCGAATCCAGGCCAGGCACGTCGCTCAAGACGAGACCGTTCTGCGCTGGTCGCGGAGGCCGGGGCCTTGGTTGTGCCTGTAGTTGTGGTTGCGATTGGTGATGGTGCAGTTGGCTTCCCGTCTGTTCAGAATCTCCAGCGACCATTTCTTGTGCGTCGAGACATGCCGACTGTCCTGCAAACGCCGCGACAGACAGAGATGCACCTTGCACTGCGTTGGACACACTTGGCCTGGACAGAGTCGTCGCTATGATTGATGATGACTGCAAAGCTGTGTGTCTACGTTCTCGGCTCAATGCCTGCCGCAAACGAGCAACAATCTCAGCCGCCAAACATCTACTACTCTATCTGACCACACAGCCCATCCACCTGCAGCCTTCTATGCTTTTGCCACTTCACAAGTGTCGGTCGCTCTTTCTTTGTTCTTTTCCCGTCGTGTGGTCTCACGGTCATGATGCATGCTGCAGCCTTTCTTCCGAGGCAGTTGCCCTGAGGTGCAGTTGCCAATTCACCCATCAGCCACCTCTTTCCGCCACCACCGCCATGTCCAAATTGCCTTATTAGCCAATGTCCATCTTGACAACATTTCACCTCTTGTTCTACTGCCACAACCAGAGTCTGCCATCAGAGTTCACATAGCCATTTCCATCGCTGCTTCTGTCTGTCATGTGGGCCGAGCCGCTCTGACCTGACCGCCTGCCCCACGGCGTTTGCTACGCTCTAACCTTGACAAGGTCAACTCAAACCACAAATGCTCGAACGTCGTCATGTCCTCGGTGTCTATGTTCTCATATTGGCTTGCGGTGCCACTAACCTCATGATCGTTGCGAATTTCAAGCCACTCTACCGTTTCATCCCACCACTCTGATGACTATCACGCAAAGCTCTAGAGCTGCCCGACATAGCTAGCTCTTGACCGCGGAAGGATCAAGTACTATCGAAGCATGGAAGGATCTTTGCCTGAAGATTGCAGCCAGCTGCAATCTCTGTTCACTTCCAGCCTTGGAGTACACTCCGGTCATCTGCCCTACAAGTACTCCACCAACGGTAAACCGTTGCAATTCTACCTAGCTTTGTCTTAAATCCTAAAGACATGTGCGCTTCGGCCTACCGTTCAATTTTGCCCCCTTCATCTCTCTCCATCTTATCTTTCGTGTCATGTCCCTCGGACTTGTATGTCAGGCGTCATCATGCCCTTCTATGTGGACGAGCAAGGTACGATCCAGATCAGCGCTCTCGGGGGTTCGAGGACGACAAACATATATCGCTTGTGCATTCCTTTGATGCTCTTGACGACCATCTTTGTCACTCTGCGCCTCTACGTCCGTCGTTTCATGACAAAGACATTTGGTTTAGAAGACTGGCTCATCATTCCAGCATATGTAAGCCACCTACTCTTCCTCACCTCCTGGCACTAATCACATCCAGATTTTGTTCATATCAATATGTGCGTGTGCCATCTTATTGGTAAATTGGCAGCAGAATGAGGACCTTTCAGTCTTTCTACCCAGGATGATTAACGTGAGCCCCCTAGCCGCTTCTCCTCATCCTCTGTACTAACAAATTCAGATGACAATAGCCAGCAGCGTGCTATACATCATCGACCACATTTTCATCAAGCTGTCCCTCGCCGCTTACTTCTACCGCATCTGCCCGGGTCGGCAACGTTATGTCATTGTGTGCACTGTCTCACTTTTTGCACTGTACAATTTCGCCTTTGTCTTTGTAAGCGTCTTCCAGTGCGGTATACCGACAGTCTCAACCCTTCTCACTTCTAGCGCCACCGGATCTTGTATCAGCTGGGATCGCGTTGTCAAGCCTTTGCTTTACGTTGGCGTGTCGCTGAATGCGGTATGCGATTGGCTTTTCGTCCTGGCATGCTTTCCGATGCTTGCCCAGGTGCGACGCAGATCTCTAGGCCAGTTTGTCGGTGTTTGCTTCTTGATCTTCCTGGCCACTGGTGCTAGTGTCCTCTCACTGGTCAGAATTGCGTATCTGCCAGCAGGTGCGACAGCTGTTCTGCTCTTGAAGCACAATGATAACTTTGCTGTGTTGTCGTTTGTGGAAGCTGGAGTTTCTATTATCACAGTCAGTTTGGCTACTCTTCACCCACTGTTCCAAGCTTGCCTTCGGAGACAAAAGGGCTCGAGATATCCGCCTATCATCAGTCCTAGAGACTCGGACAACACAAGACAAACACCGCCCGAGAAGAAATGCTCGGAACCCAACTCTGAGGAGCTTCCTTCCCATGGACCTCCGGATCTTGTTCGCTTGGGAGTTTTGCCCACCTTGTTCGGTACAGAGCTTGAAACAATGCATGAGCAACAACGTCATCCCACAGCTGAGAACGACTATGGTTGGAATGATTGAATGCAAAACACTCAACGAACTTGTCAACCATCACGCCTATCGTTGTGGTGTACAGGAAAAATCAGAGTGCCCATGAGGCTGGACTCCGACGCCAATCGTTGTGTAATGTGGAACCCCAACTCACTACACCATCTCTTCCGCAAGCTTAAAATACTCTTGCAAGTTTGAAACAATATCATGAAGTGCCAAAGGCATACGGTTGGCTGAAGGCATGAATGACTCCCTTCAAAATGCCACAGAAGGGTGTAAGAAAGAGCTGAGATTCATGTTTCACACGCAAGAATGACCGGAATTTGACCATCCCAATGACCGTAGTGTCGATACGCTGCAGTCGAGTAGGCAAATGATAGATCTCCGATGCCTGTTACGAGGTCGACGAGAGACATTGACTAGGACCCAGCAGCGCAACTGTCGAAGAGTCAATCGAGATATCCCGGCTCGAGATCAGACGGATGCGCTGCTTCAGATCTCGACATCATCATGGGCAAGATTGTTGTAATCACGAGTTCAACTCTTGATATGAACGAGACATGCACCAAACCTAGTCTAAGTTGCTTCTATCGTTACTTGAATACAAAACAGTATCGACGTACCAGCAGAGAATGTCCTTTGTGAAAAGAGATAGCAAAGGAGAACAAGCCTCGCAAAAACAAAGAAAACAATTTTAGGAAGTCCAGCACATGTCTAAGGCACCGTTTACGAGTTTTCTACCTGCCCTTTCTCGACGATAACGACAAAGCAGTAGCACTTTTGAGAGCAAATGGCAAAAGGGCAAAGTGGAAGAAAAAGTCGAACGATAAACCGTACAGCAGCAAGGGTTTGGCGTATATAAAGGAGCAAGCCTCGGCACCAAAAGAGAAGCCACTCGCCAATAGATACCGACAGTGTATGATAGTGACCAACCTATGAGCAAAAAGGATCTTTTGCATATTTACGAGAAGCAAAACGAAATGCTCAACGTACAGCAGCGGGGATTCGCCAGTCGTCACCGACCTGACTACTAATCCGCCGTTCAACTGCTTATGTATGGCAGAGCGGACGGGATGCCCAGTTTTCAGCTGACTGTGGCCGTACGTGGGTGTTCGGACAAAACTAAATACTACATAGTATAGATTCCATCGAGTCCATGGTGAACATATTCCAAGTATGACAGATATCTTGTCTCGTCTACCAACACCGTCACCTCTTTCTCTACACGACGAATTTCCACGCTGCATTCCTACTCAACCGGATTTGCGGTTTGTACCCAGTATCATGCATACGCTGCTGCACCGTCCAATGCAAATTTGGCTCTGGCTCTTGTACAGCACGATACCTCCCCATGTTCATTCTCACCTTTTTAACCCAAGTATCCGAGTCCTTGGGTTGCAATCTGACCTTGATCGGCCAAATTTCCAAGATCCACCAGAATTTGGCCTGCACGAGCTGGTCGTTGAATGGAGAGACGGCATCGAAATAATCTTCGATCTGTTCGGGGAGCCAGTGTTCGGCTATCTTGCGCTTTTCGACGTCTTGCCAGAGGTTCACGTTGTAGAGCCCGTTCTTGTGGTCGTTATCTTGGGCTTCTAGAATGGTGGAGCGGCGGGATATAGGCGCTAGCTCGCCTTGTTGGAATTTCTCCATCGTGGCTGGTGAAGGGCCGATGGTTGGTCGTTCGAGTTTGTGATACACGGGCCAAAGCATATGGACGTCGAGGCCTTCTTCGGCGAGACGGTGTGTGTTGAAGAGGATTCCCGTATTGCACTCGAAAGTCTGGCGAATCATCCAGCGCAGAGGGATCTGTGATGGTTTGTGACGTTCCTCGTTCTTGACCGCACCGCCGCCTACATCGGCATGGCAGCCAGCGAACCAGACTTCGAGACAATCAACTTCTCGAGGTATGTTTCCAGGTGCAGAACCTTGTGTCTCTTTGTCGTGTTCGGTGTATGTGTCTGCGGTACTGTAGGACTCGAGCCTTGGCCGCTGTGTCTCTGGGTTCGCTTTGGTCGCAGCTTTGGTCGTCCACCGAGAGCCCGGATCGATGTGATCTTTTTGTTGGTACCGGCAGACCTTGAACTTGGCTCTTCGCTCATCCAGACCCATGGCATGTCTAAAATAGACAGGCTTGTTGGTCGGCGTGCTACTCAAAGGCAACTTCCTCGGTATGAAGCCGACACTAGCCACGCTATCAAAGACTCCCACGAAATAGACATTGACATCATTGCAAAAAGTCCTCTTGAACTCACGACTCTGTTCCCACCCTTGCTGCGAATCGTCCTTGTAGAACTTGTACGCGAATGGGATTTGAGCGCGATTATGCGCAGGCAGCAGCCCAACTTTGTGCAGCATTCCCGCCAAACAGCGAGCCGTGTAAGCGCCTCTGGAGAAACCAAACAGACAGATCTTGTCGCCTTCACGATAGGTCTGCATCAGGAAACGGTAGGCATCGCGGATGTGCACACCGAGTCCGCTCCCCACAGCCATGTCGACGGCGGCGGCGATGCCATTGCTTAGGCCTCCGCTGTTGTATGTACCGATGCCGGTTTGATAGTATGTAATTTGTCGTGGATCGTCTTTTTTGAGGCAACTGACTAGGTGGACTATGTTGCTGTTGTCGGCGTCGAATTTGTCGCCCGTGCCGTCTAGACAGATGATGAGAGTACGACCACCCGTATCTCCGTCGTCTCTGTTCTTTATGGCGTGAAGATACCTAGGGATTTGACGCATGGTCGGCTTCTCCGGTGTTCCATCGGGAAGCACATTTGGCGTCGGTGAAACGATGGGTGCTGACTGTATAGGATACGAAGAGCGTCGGTCCATAGCTGCTGTGTCTTGTTGATAGTAAAACTCAAGCAAGGCTCAAAATGTCGTCGAGGGTGGTCAGTGACCTGAGGCATATCTAGACACAATCAATGTGAGAGGCTCATAGCATAGCTCCAGCCATGTCATCGGTCGCGTGGTATCATCTCCCACCACACCGCCAATCCTCAAATCGATACTTCATGCTTTGAACAAATCCAGATGTACTTTGGTAGATCTTGACGTTTCAAGAAATCAGGTCGACGGTCGCGTCCCGATCCGCTTTACCAAACACATCTGATCTACCGGCGAGCACGATCTGCCCGGCCCACATGGTATGTGATCGGCGCCGCTGATTGAGCACCATCTATTCTGAACCCCAATAAATTAGGTGCATTTGCCTCATCTGGGCTGTCGTGAGTTCAGCTTGTTCGTTTGTGGTGAGAGAACGACGGAGATCATAACGGGTTGGCAGGGTTGAAGGAGACGCGAGACGATGACCAGTGAGCTTTCTGTGTTGCTGATTTTGCAATTCTCGAATGGTGAAGCATATCACGAATCAATCAGAGCCCAAAAGAAACACTGGTTGTTTGCAGAGTTCTCTCACTGCTTGCTATGCAGACATGGTAAGAATCGGCACAAAGAGTGCAGATAAGAGTATGCGATAATGCGAGCTGGTGCGAGGGGTGTGAGCTGCAGTATGTACTTGTGGCGGACCGCTGTGCCAAGCTATCAGAAGCCCCCCTGCGCGTGCGTTGAGCTAGGAAAATTTCTCGTGAGACGTGCACATCTCTATCGCATGCACCTCTTTGAAGGTGATAATCACGCTGTGCTTCATTGAATGCTACCCTGCAGATCTCCTCGTAGAGACCTTCCCAGACAACCTTGTCTCCGACCTTGACGAGACCGTTATACCTGGCCAGTGATAGACCAATCATGATCAACTTGATGAGTGTACTACTGCAAAGCTGCGACGTCTCGCTAGACAATGAACGCATGGCCGCTGAAGGATTCCTCAGTCACATTGTCGACTGATCTGTTCATCCATTCTGGTCTAATAGTTTGTCGTATACAAGATCTACAAAACAGTCCAAATTAGTGAAAAGCATACTCATAACCAATCGTTGCAGCGAGCTTGGTAGATCACACCCAATCGAAGCAAACAGATTAAAGGTGAACATGATCGTCCGACTTCATGCTTAGAGTCAGTTAACGGCTTGATACAAGCGGTCTGTTGATCTTCGCGTTATCAGGCAGAAGTGGACATCTAGCTGCTTCAACCTGGTATTTGGTAATCTAACATGGCCCATGGTCCATCGAGAAAGCATCATCCTCAGATATATCTTCAGCATCCTCGACACGATTATCGGATCAGCACTTTTGACCTTCTCCTTCTTATTCATTTTACCTGCAACGATATCAAGATCTAACAATCATGGCTGGCCAGCTCAAATCCCTGATCGGCTCGATCAGAAGAAAGCCTTCTACTGCTCCTGACCGCAAGACGAATGGCGAGGCAGACCTCAAGCTGATCAACGAGAAAACCTCCCTCATTCATGATCTCACACACATGGGGGCAAAGAACATGGCAACCGTGGCGCAAGGCCTGACCACAATTGCTTCTGGCGAGCCGATGGACGACAAAGAGCTCTTACTGGAACACGGTGTACACTCTCTACAAACCGCACCTTCGAACAGTGGAATGTCGGCAATGGTATCCGAGGGTTTCATCAAGATGCTGTACAACGATCTACCCCACCCACCGGTCACATTGGCTGGACCCACTACGAGATATAGAAGACATGACGGAGGTAACAACAACCCATGGAATCCAGAAATGGGCAAGGCCGGCACTCCATATTCACGAAGCGTTCCTCCGTTGAGACCGAAAGGGCCAAATCTCCCCGATCCCGAACTCGTTTACGAACAGTTATTGAAGAGAAAAGGACCTTTCCGTGAACATCCTTCCGGTCTCAACAGATTGTTCTTCTCTTTTGCCACCATCGTCATCCACGAATGTTTCCAGACTTCCCGAACAGATCCCTGGATCAACGAGACCTCAAGTTATGTTGATCTGAGCACTTTGTATGGTAATACAGAAGTCGAGCAGAAACGTGTACGGACCTACAGCAATGGACTGATCTTTGCGGACTCGATCGCTTCGGAAAGAATCATGATGATGCCACCCGGAGTGGTTGCAGTGTTGATAATGTTTTCGAGAAACCACAACAGCATCGCCCAATCACTGCTTTCTATAAACGAAGACGGCAAGTATAAGGATTGGGACAGTCTTGACAAGGTGAAGCAACAAGAGTAAGTCTGATTGAGCCGTTTCCAGTCAAGTTGTCCACTAACCAGACCATAGGCAAGATGAGGACATTTTCCAATTGGCCCGCAACATTAATGTTGGTTTCTTCGCGACAGTTGTCCTGAAAGATTATGTCGCTGCCATCTTGAACACCCCAAGAGCCAACTCGGAATGGTCTCTTGATTTGGGCGCCGAGATCAAGCAAGCCGGAGCACGCGTAGAGCGTGGTACCGGCAACGTGGTTTCTGTTGAGTTTGCAGTATTATACCACTGGCATGCCGCATTGAGTGCCGCCGATGCCAAATGGATGGAAGATTTGCTCAGAGATCATATTCCTGGACTTGGCTCGATAGATGAAGTCACCCCTGACATGTTCAAAGAGGTCCTCATGACAGAGGGACACAAACTAAAAGATTCACTTCCTAGGGAATGGACTTTTGGCGGTCTCAAGAGAAAAGCCAATGGCATGTTTGATGATGTTGATCTTGCAGAGATCATCAAAGATTGTATCGAGTCTCCAGCGCACGCGTTCGGTGCTCATGGTACACCTGCCAGTTTGAAGATTGTCGACATCATGGGAATGCTTCAGGCTCGTAATAAATTCCAGGTCTGCACGATGAATGAGTAAGTCATGAGCACATTCCATATAAAGACACAAATTAATGATTGCCAGGTTTCGCCGTTACTTGAACTTGAAGGCATACAGTAGCTTCGAAGAATGGAACCCGGATAAGGAGACTGCCAGAGCTGCAGAACTTCTCTATGGTCATATTGACAACCTCGAATTGTATCCTGGACTTATGGCAGAAGTTACGAAACCGCCAATGCCTGGTAGCGGAGTGTGTCCTGGCCAGACTACCGGTCGCGGTATTTTGGATGATGCTGTCGCATTGGTGCGAGGAGACAGGTTCCTCTCATACGACTTCAACAGTTCAACCTTGACCAACTGGGGGGTCTGCAAACTCAGTACCTCTCCGCCTGGAGCATATGGAGGCATGCTGCCTCAGTTACTCTTCTCTGGCCTACCCAATGCGTTCACGGGTACATCTTCTTATGCACTGTTGCCGTTCTACACGCCAAAAGCTGTCGCCAGCATCCTGAAAGACAATGGCGTGATCGATCAGTATGATCTCACCAGACCACGTAGTGATAAAGCCATTGTCTCAGTCCAGACGCAGGAAGGCTGCAAGAAGGTCTTCGAAGACCGCGAGAACTTCCGTGTCATGTATCAAGCTGCGATCAGACAGTGCACGAATGGCCACGACTTCATGATTGGCTGGGATCAGGCGAAGAAGCATGACGACAGGTCCAAGATCCTGCACAAGGTCTTCTACGAAGAAAACTTTGAAGCCAACGTCACCAAATTCTTTCGAAGCAATGTCGCTCAACTCATCTCAAAGAGTTCGCTCAAATACCAAGGCTCCAGACGGTCGATCGACATCGTACGAGATGTCACCAACGTCACACCCATCCTATGGCTGGCGGAGAGATTCGCAATCCCGCTTAAGACTGAGAAGAACCCTCGTGGTCTGCTATCGGTGCCTGAGCTCTTTGATATATACCTTGTTCTCTTCATGTATCAGAGCTTCAACATCTTGCCTCTCAACGAGACAATGCTGAGGGCAGGTTCTTTGAAGGCTGCACCAATCTTGCGTAAAATTCTGCAGACTCACCTCCAGACTCAACAAGGTATGAAGGAGACGGTCGTGGACTGGTTAGCCAAGGGCTCGGCATACGAAGTCGGTCCAGATGCAAATCGCATCTACCACGCACTGAACGCGACAAAGCTGCTAATCGGTGACCTGGTCGGTGATTGCATCGGCATGGGTGCGCCCGTCGCTGGTAACATCACTCAACAAGCATCCTTGCTAATCGACTTGTTCTTGAGCCCCGACTATGAAATCTACAAGAAGCGCATCATCGAGCTCGCTCACAGAGATGATCCGGAAGCGGACCGCGAACTTCAAGGGTTCGTCTATGAGGGAATGCGCCATGCAGGCGTAGTCCCCGGTCTGCCTCGCGTGGCCTCACAAGACGTCACCATCAACGACGGCGCTCGCGGACCTATCCACGTCAAGGCCAATCAGACAATCCTGATCGCAACTTCCAAGGCTTCCATGGACCCTGAGGCCTTTCCGGATCCAGAGAAATTTGACCCTCATCGTCCACTCAGCTCCTACATTCTCTTGGGTCATGGCTTACACTTCTGCTTCGGTGCGAGATTGGTCGGCGCATCGTTGGCTGCAACGTTGAAGGAGGTGTTTAAGCTGAAGAACTTGCGTCGTGCCAATGGCCGCGCTGGCCAGTTTTCGATTGTCGAACATGATGTTGCTGGTGTGAAGATGCGACAGTACCTCGATACTATGTCGAAGGAGTCGCCCATCCCTACAACTCTTGTGTTGGAATATGACGAGTAGCTGGATACATGTCAGTAGAGGGTGCACATATGCGTTTAGAGAGAATCAGTAGAGTTGGTGCCGGGTCACTTGCTTGTTACCAAGATCACGATCAGGTAGTCTGTATATCACCAACAGCAGGCCAGATTCGGCATCCATTGCCAGCTCCTGACTCTCAGATCATCACTTGTTTCGGGCATGTTTTGAATTCGTTCGTTTCCCCATCCAGCTCATGGTTCTACATCTTCCAGATATGGTAGTAGGAAAGTGATGCTCTTGCCCTCCAAGAACTAGATTGGCGATCTTTGCAACCCGGAGCGGGACAACACTACACTCAGCATATGTGGATAGTATCCTGGACCTAACGTCCTCATTACACGACGTGAGATCACGCAAAGAGAGTGAAAAGGTTCAGTAAGAAGTTCAAGAGAACGAATAGATACAATACGTCAGTGAGGACAGTTGATCAACAATGACTTTTTACGTAACCCTGTAAAGCCTCAAACCAGTAGCGACAATTCCACATACCGCAACCAATACTGTGCGCAAAGTGCAACCCATGTTCAATCTTAGCAATTTCCATGTCTGGTGGTCGTACTGCGTCCGAATCCGAACGAAGACGTAATGTTGCCAGCAGATAAGAACCTTCCTCCAGTGCTAAACCATGGCCTCGCTGTAACAGTCTGCGCCTATCTTTGTATTTCATTGTTACAGCCAAGAACAACGAAAACACAGAAATTTCCGAAATGGTGAATTCTTGCGGGAGGATGTTGGTCATGGCGTTCATCTGGAAGGGCATATCGAGAAACACTTCAGTGTGACGCTGGAGCCTTGCGAGTGGGCGTACATATCTGGCGACCCGATACAATTTGCTGGAAAAGTCGCTGATTTGCCCCTGAAGTGAGCCTGCGCTACTCGGACCGACCGTCTTGATGCCAAGTAATCGCAATCCAGGAAGGCGGGTATTGATGAGGTCGACAATGAAATTCATGTCGCGAGACGACATAGTGCCGAGCGGGTCATGAATGCTCAAAGACAATACCATCTCGCGATCTGGGGGACCATGTTGATCGAGAAACAGATAGAGTGGCGCAAAGGCGGAGATTAGATCTGTGGTTTGGCCGCTGCACGAAGGTTGTCCGAATACGTAGGTCATGTCCATGTTGTTGTAGAGATATTGGCATGCTTGGAAGTAAAATAGTCTATCCACTCCGGCGAGAGACATAAGGTCTTTGAAGTTGAGATAATGTAATGTATAAGGATCAATATTCAGATTACAGGGATGAATTGAATGGCCTGGAGAATGTGAAGACTGGGTTTGAATGCAACGATTGCTGCCCCTGGTGGTCTGTCCGTGATTGTCACGATCCACTGTAAAGGTGATGCGCTGTCCCTGTTTGATGGGGTCGTCCAACAAAAGTCCAAAGATCCAGAGCCGGATTTCGGCAGGAAGATCTGTCAGTTTCGCCATTTTTGGTCGATCGGAAGCTGAACGAAGACTGTTTGGAGAGTATTATACGGATCGACTATAACGATGTGGATGAGTAAAGATGTTGCAGTTGTGAGCAGTTGTTAGAAAGCAGCGAAGCAAATAGTCGACGTGTCGAGGAGAAGTCAAAGGATCGAAGAGGCGAGATTGCACATGCACGCCGCTTAGTTTTGTGTGCATTTCAGCAGGCAAGCGGGATGGCCGAGCTGTTTGACGAACATTGTTGCTCCTTCCGCTCTGAAGCTCTGTCTGTGCACATCATCTCGGACTTTCGAAGCTGTTATGGAAGATGGAAGTTATCAAAAATCTCCCTCCCTCGCCGTTTCCTCGTAACATATCTTCCAGTGCATTTCCCATGTTTGTGAAGACTAAGCACGTTTCGTTTGGTCTCAGACTGCATCCGCCGTCTGACAGCTAGAAGCTACCAGGCACTTGTTCGTGCCTTCTTCAGGTTGTCAAATACTGTTCTACTGTGTTAAAGCCAGTACCAAGAAAGATTACTGCAGTCCGTCCTGTCAACATTAAAGATGAAATGAGGTTCAAACTGTTGCTTCCAGACCCATTTCTGCTGTCGGACCTCCATTGATCGTTGTTCAACCTGTGACAAGAGGACCCCATATGACTTCTTTCTCCTCGTGTGACTTGCTGCAAACGCTAGGTTGATTTTGTGAAGAAGCCTGAAATGTATTCTTCGGCTCAAAAGTATCTATCGATTGGTGCTATGTATCTACAGCTCATCGTCAGCAACAATTCACAGTCTACTTTGAACTTGCTTTTGAAGCAAAGACTTTGCTGCCCTCGTACTGTTCTCCTCTGGAACCGTCCGAACAACCTCTTCCACAACCTCACACACGGCCAACAACCTCTCCTCCTGCAACCTCTTACCCACCAATTGCAGATTCACAGGCGCATCCTTGTACTTTTGCGCCCCACCCTGATCCCAGAAACCTCTATACTCTCTATCCTTGTCACCACAAACCGGCGGGGTATCAGCATCCCACGTATCCTCGGGCAAAACCTTCGAGACCGGAAACACGACACCAGGCAGATCGGTCGCGTTAAAAGCGGCGGTATAACCCCAATACTTGCTCTCGTCGTGCGCAGACGCGACACTAGCGTTTACGGGACACAGCAATGCGTCGATCTTGCTTTCACGCCATTGCAACGAGAATGCTGTTCTCAATCTGTCGCGCTCCGAGTTCAACGCCCAGGTTTCTTCCACGCTATGTCTTTTGCCGCCTTCGGTGTCGAGCAGCCATTTGATGATTGGAACCGGCGGGTCGGATTCGTGTTGCAGAGTGTTCTTGTACTCTTCGGCACCGTCGAGGAAGTATGCTTTGTTGATCCAGCGGATGAGAGCAGCGTGATGCCGAGGATCCCAGTTTACGACTCTATGGCCTGCGCGCTCGAGTTTGGCGACTGTTTGTTTGAGCGCGCGAGTGATGGGCGGGTGAGGCGTCACGCTGCCATCATGCCACATGACTCCGATCGTCAGTTTTTCCTCCAGAGCAACAGGCGTGATGTGTTTCCACGGCATATCGATCAGACTCGGTTCAAAGTCCCACGGCTCAGCCGCCAGCGCGACTTTACAGAATAACCGCAAGTCGGCGAGAGAATTCGCCATTGGACCCACACAGCCGATGATGTTTTCCATGCCTGCGTGCAGACCCGTCAGTCCACTGTGAGGGATGCGGGCTACACTAGCCTTCAACCCCCAGCCACCGCAAAACCCACTAGGTCCGCGGATACTGCCTCCGATATCCGTGCCTATTCCCAGAGGACTACCGCGCATAGCCACCAACGCTGATTCACCGCCTGAACTTCCGCCTGATGTCAAATTAACGTTGAAAGGGTTCAGAGTGCGGCCGAAGAGGTTACTATGCGTCTCCAACGCCATCAACGTCTGCGGATTGGTCGTTTTGACGTGAAAGACCGCGCCAGCTTCACGGAATATCTTGCAGATCAAAGCGTCTTCGGGACTGGGTGCGTTTGCCCAGGAAATCAAGCCAGAGGTCGCAGGTGTGTCTTTGAGGTGAATGTGTTCTTTGACCGAGATTGGCAGACCATGCAGAGGTCCAACTGGTTTGCCGTGCTTTGCCATGTACCGGTCCAACTTCTGTGCTTGTTGCAGGGCAGAGTCGAACATGACGTACGCGAGACAATTGGTCGCTTGGTGTGCGATCGCTGCGCGTTTGCAGAATGCTAGTGTGACTTGATAGGACGTCCATTTCCTGTTGTGGATGCGAGTGAGAGTGTCCACGGCTCTTGATTCTGTAATTGCCAGTTCATCTTTTGACAAGATGGTTGTGCATTTGGAAGGGAGATCTATAAAGTTGTGGGCGCTTAGGAGGGATTTGTCTAGCACCCATTCTGGAGGAATAGAGTCGAAAATCTGCTTTTGCTTGTTGGCGGCAATGTCTTGCCATGATATAGAGATACTCGCAGTCATGCTTCCGAGATTCAATGCTTCAAATCAAGGGAAAGAGGATTGAACGAAGACCTGATCAAGAAAAAAGCAGCAAAGAAAGCAAAAGTTGCAAATGATACCGAAAAAGAAGATTGACAGGCTGAACGCCCTA
Source organism: Aureobasidium sp. P6 (assembly GCA_003992365.1). Taxonomy (NCBI): domain Eukaryota; kingdom Fungi; phylum Ascomycota; class Dothideomycetes; order Dothideales; family Saccotheciaceae; genus Aureobasidium; species Aureobasidium sp. P6. Next base: position 89,718 of record RZIQ01000066.1, on the reverse strand, counting down.
CCTTTATACTTATTCCCCTAGAGGGTTGATCCAAACATGGCGTCAATCTCCCCGAAAACCCAAACCCAACCTTACATGTGTCGTCCTGCTCCTTTATCGCCCAAACCCGAGGTCGGGCAACAGACAGCGCAGAGCGAGAAAATACCCCCCCATGTGGAGCGGTGAATGCGCTGTCCCGCAACGATCGAAAAGAGTAAACGCGAGCCGAAAATTTTCGGTTCGCGATGCCCAATTTCGAACGGCAAAACCGCATCTGATAAGGCCACGTCAGGGGCGGATCTGATAATAGTTTGCTTTGGACTTCAGATGGTCATTAGGGCTTTTTTGTCTCTTTTTGTTTTCTCGAGTTGATCGGGTATGTTCAGACATGATCCAATTTGCTTTGAGGATGGGGCATGATCGGTAGCTTGGGTGTGTTTGTGATGGCGATGTCGGCATCCCGCCAAGACGGATATCGCGAGATCAGGTCGTTTGAAGAGGTGCAAGGATGTTTTCTTAGAAACGTGTAAGAGTTCAGAGAGAGGAGATGGATTTGGGGTCTCTGACTGGCCAGAAGTATATATTGGGACTAGAGTTTGCACCTGCATAGCTCTTTTTCGAGGCACACTGGTCGGTGGAGATGCTACCAAATGATACCTGAAGAGCGCGTGAAGGAGAAGTGATACAGTATGGTCAAAGTGATGCCAAGTCACAGGTGAGAGAGACGCACAAATCAAATCCAAGTCACAGCAGCAATGCTTCATTTCATTTGAAAGCCCGCGAGCAAAGTGAGCAATCTGTCTAACACCAGCCTAAAAAAAGACAGCCAGAACCGTCCTCATCACTTTTGATCATTCCAGCCTCTTTCATCGCTTTAATCATCCTCATCAGTCTGGACGGTGTCGTTGGTAACGTCAAGATCAGTCGACATGGCAGTAGTGTCGCCTTCAGTATCGGCAAGAGTAGACGAAGGCTCGGCGGCGCCCTCGACGGCATCAGCACCAGCCTTGACGCGCTTGTTGTCGTGTTCATCGATAATGTCGCTGGAGGTCTCGGTGACGCCGCGCTTGAGTCCCTTGTTAGCTGCAATGATCTTCTGGATCCTAAATCAGCAGTGCGCTTTCAGGAAAAGGTGAGAAAAGGGCAAAGCGTACATCAGCGTCACGGTTGGCATCTTTGCCCATCTCCATCAATTGATCGATCGACTTCCAGTCCGCGGCGGCAGTGTCATCGTCGGCGTCGTTTGTGATGGCAGATTTGGTGCTACGAGACTTGCGGAGAGGCTTGACGATCTCCTCGTCCTCGTCTTCATCCTCCTCAGATTCTTCCTTGATGACGTCCTTGGCCTTGCCAGCAGCGCGAGTGCTGCGACCCTTTGCAGCAGTGGCCTTGGCGGCAGGCTTTGAAAGGCCTTTCTTGGTCACCTTGGGCTTAGCGGCAAGTTTGACGACCTCGTCGTCTTCGTCGTCGTCGTCGGAATCTTCGGCCTTGACGGCGGCCTTCTTGCCGCGAGCCTTGTTGGTGGTAGGGGCGGGAGCGGCAACGTCATCGCTGTCGGCCTTGGCGTCAGAGGTTTCGACAGCAGAGGAGGTGGCCTTGCCGGCGGCGAGGATCTTGTTCTTGAGTTTGTGATAGGCGGTGTTGGCGGATGCCTTGGTCTTGTAGTTGCTGATACGCGCGAGCTTCTCCATGTCGACCTTGTGGGTGTGTCAGTCTTTTGGGCTTGTAAATGTGGATGGGCCATGTCATCATTCGAAAATTAAAAGGCGCATAAATGAGTGAGGAGTAGTTGTTGGTCAGGGGCAAGGTTGCATAAGGTAGGCTGGATGTGCAACAATCTCAGGGGTTGGAGAGATGTTTTGGATGGAAGCAGTGAAACAGGCGCAAAAATTACCTCGATAGGGTTCTTGAGGCACTGCCAGACGAGTCCAAGATACTGGAGCTCCTTCTCGGTGAGATTGACAACGTTGGCAGACATGGTTGCGTGTCAAGATTGGATGTATATTGATATTGATAAAGAAACGTGATGATGCGCGTTAGAAAAGAGTGCGAGAGTGGTGCGTGATAGATACAATTTGTATCGATGTGCGCCGGCGAGCAGTGAGAAAAAGTAGTGATGGAGTAAGCATTTGTGTTGTTGTCAGTCTAGTAAGGCGACCCTGCTGTCGATACTCCGACGACGATCCTTCGCTGACGAATCAAGAGGCAGCGATGTGCCGGGCGGCGACATGGTCGATGGTTTTGTTTACACTCACTTGAGCACCATGTCTTCGAATGTGGTTTCGACCAGTTACTATATGATGATTCTCCTAGTTTCTCCCCGCTACCCAGAGCCAAGAACATACAAAAGTCCTATAGTTCCAACTCTTGCTCATAGACTTGAAGAAAGGAAATGTACTCACCTTCGAATTGATGTGCACAAACTTGGAAGAGCCAGGAGTGCTAGTGGTTATAGAACCGTGTCGGTAGTTCTCACCGTCATAGCTCTTGTAGATATACCAACACTTGTCCTGTTCTCATTCCATGAGACTGATATAGGTTGTCCAAATTGTCAAAGCGAGCGGAGCTGAAGAGAATCAACTTGATCATGAGCAAAGCCAAAGAGAATCCAACAAGATTGCCAGCCAATCGTGTGAGCAGATGTACAACGTGGAACCTGGAATGGTAAGCAGCATGGAACAAAAGGCTTCCGACGATTTGTCCCTGTATGAAGAAGACGGTTGTGAGCAGGTAAGAAAGGTACAAGGAGATACAACAGACTCCAAATCAGCACAGTGAGGTGTAGACGAGGAGATAATCAACGAGCATTGATCATAATGAGATTGCAATTCTTTTTCTGAAACTCATAAAAGGAGGTAGAGGAAGTGACAAACTCGGGCCGCCACTGTTTTGGGCGGATATCGCGGGTCGCTTCCTTTTGGCGGCCGTATGCGGGCCACATGCGACAAGGCGGACATGGGTTATGATCATGCCTATGCTGCTGAAGTGTCCTGATGGCGCAAATGTTGGACATAACTGATGGTGCTTTTTGCCTTGGCTGGATGCGCATATCGAGGCAGGAGGTTGTTGAGCCGATGTCGCATGCAGAAATGGGTGTTTATTTCAATTTTGAGCTGGTCGGTTGGGTGATCAGAAACCTCTGCCACCACGACCCCTTCCACGGCCACCACCGCGACCGCCGCCCATTCCGCGTCCTCTACCGCCACCTCTTCCTCCACGGCCTCCTCTGTCTGCAGCTTCCTTGCGGGCCTTGTTCTTGGGCTTGGGTGCATCGTCGATCAACAGGGTATCCAGAGGTAGCGAGTCAGGAAGGATGTAGTAACGGATGGTGGCGCCACGAATGTTCATCGAGTCCAAGCTGATGGTGTCGCGACCCTTGGGGGTCATCTTGACGGTTCGTAGTGCCGTGTTCATTTGTGGAGAGACTGATGCGATGGTTCCGTGAACGATTGTGCCTGGCCCACGAAGTCAGCGGATGGGAAGGAGTCGGCGAAGATGGAGAAGCGAACCATTCTTGAGCTCGATTGTCACCGTCTCGTTCTGGCATTTCATCAAAAAGCTGGGAGCAGAGTCAGCTGTGTTGCGACTTTCGAGACATGTGGGTTGGGAACTCACCGGACGAGCTTCATGTTGGGCGCACTGGTTCAGCCAAGAAGAGGGCGCGGGTTGGGAGAGATGTAGAGACAAGGTGGAATGGAATGGAATGGAATTCAATGGCCAATGTCGCTGCTGCTGTAGCGTTCGTCCGCAAGTCAAGTCGCTCTCAACTCGGCAACTCGCGCTGTGACCCTCCTTCCGTCTCGCGCTTCTTGGCATTGCTCTCTCCACAGATCACGTGGACATCATATCTATATCTTGTTATCCTAACCAGCAGACATGTCAGACACGGTCCATCATTCATGTGTTTGATGAAGCAAAGATGGTCCGAGAATGCTCATGTGTCGTTGCTTCACCCACGCTATCTGGTCTATCAGAAAGAGCCGCCCGAGTGTATGCCGACAAGACCTGTCAATACAATGAGGAGCTGAGACAAGAGCCCTGCCGTGTGATTGCTCTCGAGTCGGGTATATTCAGAAATGCAGCCAATTCAAAACTCCCTTCAAACACCTCCCACTCCATGCCAAATGCAAAACAAAATAACCAATCATTCCTCGTCGACCTTGATCCACTCGCTGTCAGTGCCAAAGTCATTCGATGAAGCACTCAGATCGCTGGGAGCCTTGCGGTGCCTGCTCTCGTTGTCTGAAGGCTGTAGACCAGCCGAAGTCGTCGAAGCAGCGCCGCTCTTGAATTGACTGAGAATTTGCGATTTGATCTGTTCGTCCTTTGCCGTCGGCTTGAAGTCGAGATGCGACTTTGACACGCTGACCTTGACACCGGCAGCCGTCTCGACTTCTGTCTCGGTGGCTTCGTCATCGGCCATGTCTCCAGGCTGTGCGACAGACTTCTTGGGCGTGCTGGCTCCTGATGTCGCCTTTCTGATGCGTTCAGCCTCTGCCTCCTTCTGCTGAGCCTGCTGTAACTCATAGGCGAACCAGTTGATGGCCCACCACAAGCCACCGCACAAGACGCTGAGGATGACAAAGTGGATGCTGAAAGTAGCGGCGAGGAGAGCGGCGAGGGTGAGCTGAAGGGCAGCAAAGGTCATGTTGGTGGCCAGCAAGAGGGTAGGAGTGGCGCCGGGGGTGAAGATGGCGTCCCAGAGATTGGTCATGAAGTCGGCCATGCTGAAGACGTGGATGCGATTGTGGTAGCGAGGATGGCGGGGTTGCTCGACGGGGAGACAGAGTTTGGTGCGGTCAAGGGTGTTTTTAGGCGTGTTTCTGTGGCGGTGGAGCAGCCAAGGACGATGCAGCTATGGCCTCAGCCTTCAGGTGAGAGAGCAGAAAGATAGGTGCGGTTGCAAGAGGGGAGCGCGAGTTGAGGTGAATCAATCAAACCATCATCCCCCATGTTTCAGCCGAGCCGACCGGTGCGCGTGACTTTGTCACCACCACAACCTTCCAACACTCAAACGTTCACCTTTGTACCTCTCAGCTGGCCCGCTCGTCTCGCAGATAGCACGAGACAGCAGGAGATACATTCCAATGCTGCGAAAGCTTCCATCGCAACATCCCCATCATGGCCGCTGCGACCCTCAAGCTTTTCCTGGAATCCAACGGTCTATCTCCCACCCAATCATGGCTTGATTCGTTCATGGCTTCAAGTCGCTCCGGCACCGCCTCGCCAGTCTTGCAAAAAACTGCCTTGTTTCGCATTCTTGCCTCCGACCTGACAGCCTCCATCAAACCCTCTCCTAACAACACCCTTCCACCAAATGCCATCAATCCTACTGTCAAAGAACTTCGTGTGCCAGATGCAATTCCTCTCCAAGTGCTCGACCTTCAAGACATAGGACGCAGTTCTTGGAGTCAGGTCGAAGCCATCGAAGCCCAGGAACGTGGTGAAACCACCAAAGGAAGGGAAGTCATCCGTGTCGTGCCTGGCCAAGAAAATGACCCAGCTAGAGACGGCACCGCTCCCCTCACAAAAAGCAACGGTCCTCACAAGTTGCTTCTGCAGGACGCCAAAGGCACAAAGATTTATGCATTTGAAGTCGCCGACGTTCCTGGCATTGACATGAATATGAGCATTGGCGCAAAGCTTCTGCTCAAGAACATGACCATCGCCAGAGGTGTCATTCTGCTAGACCCTGCCAGCACTCACATTCTCGGCGGCAAGGTCGACGTGTGGGATAAAGCCTGGAGAGCGGGCAGAAAGGAAGCACTCAAGGCAAAGGTTGGTCCTCGCGAGGAAGAAGAACTTTGACACTGGCACTCGAACTGAAACTCGAGATGATATGCATCATCACGAAAAACCCACAAGATGACCAAGCGGAATGAACATGAAATTTGACAAAACCTCACATCCTTGTATCTCTTTGCCCACCACTAACGCCAACCCCAACCATCGACCCCCGCCTCAAATCGACAAATTCGCACAGGCGAAAGCCGGACGAGTAGTACCCGAATAGTCATCAACGATCGCCTCAACAGCAGCATACAACCCAGGTCCCAACAAGAACAACCCACAAATCATGACAAACACATGCACAATGGTCATGACACTTCTTGCGGCACCGCTAAATAGCTTGCCACTGTACAATTGCCAGTACGCGACTGCAAAAAAGATGAAGCCGAAGAAGGAGTCGAACGCTGCACCCAGCAATGACAAGAAATCGCCCATGCTAGGCACGATTTCGGAAAAGATGAAAGCAACCAGCCAGATGGCGATCATGACGGCTATCCATACACCCCAGCCAATGACGGTGTTGCTGTGGGCGTGGCGAGATTTGCCCATGATGCGATGGTAGACAAATTTGGCAGAGACGTTGGCGTAGATCTGAGAATCATGGTCAGCGCTCACGAGGCAATGCGAGAGAATAAAACATCAAACTTACCACACCAATGACCAAAGTTGGCACAATGACAAAGGCGAAAGAAGCCTTTTTGTATGCGACAACACCAAGACTTCCAAAAGCAGGAGCAGTGGCATATTGACCGAGATATCTGAATCCAATGGCCGGAGGAACAATGAACAGGACTCCAGAGATAGCAGCCAGCACGGTCAAAGCTTTGGGGAAGTCTTGAGGCCTCTCCATCTCAGCGATAAAACTCGGGAACAGGATCTGCGGGACCCAGAGGAAAGTAATGTCTAGCAACAAACAGTCAGCAATCCACTCTCGCTCCTCAGAACCGTCTTGGGCAACAACATACTCAACACGGCGTTCATGCAAGCCACCCAAGTGGTTCCAGCAGGCGGGAAAGCATAAGTCTTGACGGGACCGGCCTTGGGATAAGTGCCACTGTATCCATAACCAGGGTGATCCTCGATACCCACAAAGACCAAGAAGAGCAAAATGGCAATGCCCATGCACGCAGCACTGAATATGCTCATGAACGAAACATGCTTGAGCGTTCTCGGCACCGACATGACAATGCCCATGATGGTAGCAATGACGCTGAAAATCACAGTACACATACTGTGATCACTCAACGTGTTTAGAATCTTTGCTCCAGTCAAAACATGGAAGCCTATAAGTAGGACGTTGTTGGCCAAAAGCATGAGTCCAGTAAATTCGTACGCAAGTTTGCTCTTCCCAAAAGCGTAGTATCCGAAATCGCAAATGTCTTTGATCTGCGGATGCTTCATGATGAACTTGTGCATGGTGAGAGAGGTGATGTAGAAGAGGATGCCCGAGATGAGCATGGTGATGATGCCGGGTACCCAGCCCAAGACGGACAGACTCCAGGATTGGGCCATGATGGCCAGGCAGACTTGGTCGCCGCAGAGCAGCCAGGCGGCCTTTTGCCATGACATTGTGCGCAATTGGATTTCATGCTTGTGGTCTGGAACAGGGGAATTAGTATGGCGAGAGAGAGAGAGAGAGAGGCGGAGGAGAAAGCATGCCTTCGTTGACGAGAGCGGTGATGGTGTCGATGGAAGATGCGCCGTCGCTGGGAATATCCTGGACAGTGGCATCATACACCTGTTTCTCCTCCACGACATCTGAATGATGATTCGACATTTTGTCTTCCCCCTCAAGAAAGATCTTTCAAAGTTACGGAAAGAAAGAAAGAAAGAAAAAAAAAATAGAAGAGGATCTACAGGGCTGGGAGGGAAAACGAATCGGCATGCAAGGGTAATACACGATCATATATTATATACCAACACGGCAGTCCACGCAAAAAATCACCATTTCACACTTTTTGTCTTATTAGCATCCCTTACAACCATATTTTGCGTTAAGATTTTTTTGGTGATAACCTATGGCAACCGATAGAGATGGCGTGCTTCGACGTGCTGTTGTAGAGATTTTGTGGCTTGCCCGTGGTTCGGGGACACCGGGGGGGAGGAACGCGCCCAACACCGAACGAGAGAGGCTCTAGAACCGTTTGTTCCCGCCGTCTGGAATAATCTCAAGCTTTCCAGTGAAAGAGCAGTGCCGCGCCGGGGCCTTCTGGGAGGAAGGCTTGATCCATGGCTTGCGTGTTTCTTGTTTGGATGTTTTTTGGCAACCTTGGTGTTCTTTTTTTGTTTGTCTGCAAGCCTCCGCGATTCTTTTGTTATCACATGGCACCAGCGGTAAAAGGAACACTTTGGTCGAGCCATGTCCACGGAAGATTTTCGATTTTTCAAGCAAACAACCGTCGTCATTTGATGGGAACCTTTGGAAAACTCCATCGTAGGTGAGGAATGGCGTCTGCAAAAGGTTCGGGAAAGGGAGAGGAAACAAGACCTCGGCTGAAGTCCGCCTGCGCTTTTCTGATTGCTGGTACTTCTCTCCACTTGCCGCTTGCTGACCACTCCACCGCTTGTCGCTCTTTATCATGCTTTTGCAGTGTCGTGTATCCCGGGGAAAAGTCCGAGGGGGTTGTTGCCTTGCCTCGACTTAGTCCGTCGAGGATTGACTAACAAAACCACCGAGCAACGAGAACGGGTTGAAGCGTCTCTACCGTTTATCGTATTCATCTATATCAGCTTCTCTAGCTTTACTCTCTACAGTCATATCCATCAAGTCATCAGCAACAAAGAAAGGACAAAAAACCAACAACCATCATCTACCATCAAACCCCCTCACCTTCCTCTTTTGCCCCCAAAAACATCCCTCCCAAACTGCCTCAAGAACCCGGCCGTCTCGACAACAGGCAACACGACAGAAATTGCCGTACTCGTAAACACCCAAATAAAAGAAACCACAATCCACGCCGTGAAAAATCCCTTGGAAAACACGTAATGCGTGAAAAACATTGGCATCGGCAACAAAAAGTCCATGATGAATGTCAGTACGAAAGAGGCGATGCAGGCGAGTTTGAAGGCTCCGCGTAGGGAGTTGGGGGATTCTTCATCAGCGAGGTCGCGGGCTCGTTCGGTGTCGGTTTCGGTGGTGAGGGTGGGGTTAGAGGTGGGAGGAGAAGAGATGGAAGGTGTGGGTGAGGTGCTGGGCTCTGGGGTGGGTTTCTTTTCTGGGTCGCCCGAAGCGATTGCCGTGGAGGTGGTGAGTTTGTCTTCTTGCATTGGTTTCCTCTGCAGTTGTGACTCTACAACTGGGTTCGCGTTCTCTGCGTTGATGCTGCGAGTGATGGTCCAGTCGAAATTCTGTGGCTTGACGAGCGAGACGCAGACAGTGACGATGAGACCAGTCATTACTGCTGCCAGATTGCCAGCTAGGGTTGCATATTCAGTACCTGTGGTTGCAACAGTGAGTCCGCCAAAGTAGACCTTGGCCACTGCTAGCCATGCAGCGATACCGACAATGAGACCGACAATGGCACCGCTGATCGCTCCAGCAGCGGTCTGTCCTCGCCATGTGATTGCGAAAGCAGCCGGGAACACCGCGCCGCCAATCAACAACCCCATGACTAAGAAAAGCCAGCCAAGGTCGATACCAATCACGTTCCAGATACAGGCAAAGACAGCCATAGTGAGTCCAAAGGCACAGATCATGGCGTGAGAAACAAAGATCAGGCTTGACGGTGAGGCTGTAGGACGTATGTACCTCTTGTAGACATCGAACGTCAGAAGAGAGGAAACGGCAATCAGCTCCGCAGAAGCACAAGACGTGACAGCCATGAAAAGGACAATAAGCAAAGCCACTGCGCCACCTTTTCCCAGCAGTGCTTGTGCTGCATATGACGCTGCAAGCCCGGCAGATATGTCACTAGATGATGGAATTCCAGGAAAAGTTGGAAAGCGAGGGTTGTCGGTAAGTGCTACCGCAGCCAGTCCAAGCGTGGTCGAGAAGCCACTACAAAAAGTCAACATGAAATCCCACGACGACATGATCTCGCCCACTTACAAAGGTATCGCGAACCAAGCAATTCCACCAAGAATGTATGCTCTGACTGCAGTCGAAGGCCGTGAAGCGATAGCACGCTGCCAATACGCCTGATCGAGGAAGACAGTACCACTGCCAGAGCAAAGCTGGATGACACCGAATATCAAGGCATAGTTTGACTTGAGCGTCATGTACGATCCTTGCGTATTGCCATCCACGGGCCTCTGTACTGCTGCTTTCTTGAGGAGTTCAAACATCTCACCCGGTGAGCCGATGAGATCGTTTGTTGCATAAGCATTGAACATGAAGTACAGAATGATGATCATCAGAATCAACGTATGGCTGTAATCGCAAAGGAAGGTTGCTCGCAAGCCACCGAGCACAACGTATGCGCATACTCCGACCGGAATGAGGAAGATTGCGGCGTAGACATTCATGCCCGTCAAGCTAGTGACAACGGCAGAGCCTCCGAGCAACAACTGCGAGCCAACCAGGATATTGGTCACAAAAGCGAAGAACAAAAACGTGATATGAGCGGCAGTTCCGTAGCGAGCTTGCACGATTTCGAGATATGTGTGAGCGCGGGGTGCGTTCATCTTGACTTTGCATGCAAGAATTGAGAACATGAGGATCTGGACCGTGGCGCCAGCAGCGTACCTGATTATTGTCAATCTCTGACCTCCTCCTCAACGCGAAGATCAATCTCACCAGAAGGGGCCTGCGACACCATATTGGTATGCTACGGTAGAACTCTGCAACAAAGTGGCAGCCCACGTCCAAGCCGAGACGATGCCAGATGCAATCAGGCCAGGTTTGATGCTCCGAGATGCAGTGTTGAATTCCTCGCTCGTTTTGGTGTTGAAGCTGGTGTACTTGTTTTGCAGATGAGAAATTCCCATCATGACCTTGACCCCAAATTAGCTATAGATCCGTGAGTCAAGGCCATACTACCCACGAAAGCGAAGAAAAACCCGACTCCAATGACAACGCCATAGCCGGCACCAGCTGGCAAAATCTGTGCCGAAGACGACATGATCTAACTCTGATTCGAAGAGAGAGTTGGTCACGAAGGAGATTCAAGAGAAAGGGTAGACATTTGTACTTGAAAGACTCAGATATCGCATTCATCTACCTCTCTTCCCACTCGATACTGTACCTAAATGGCAAATTTGTTGCCTATCGCTGTCGAACAACATTCATGTCTGCGGATCATTACGGCACACCTAGCAAGGTAGTCCGATAAGATGTCAGTTTGTATGTGATTGCGGTGAAACAAGTCAGTCGATTGTTTGGGGAAGGTGCAAGTGCCATGCTGTTGGGGTTATGGGGTATTGTCGATCATTTCTGTTCCGAGCCCGGCAGCGACACTGATAGGCAGAGATGCAGCGATAAGGCGATTGAAATGTTCACGCGATAAACACGTTTCTTTGCTTGTTAGAGATGCCTAGGAGATGCAGGTGCTTGATTGTTTTGACTAATCTTGGTTGTTCATTCGATGCAAGTTGCGAAGCTTGCCTATCTTCCATCAATTCAATGTCGGCAAATCCGCCCATACATGTATGGAGAAGCTTGTGGATTCCATGCGAAAAAGGTCGATCTCACAAGTCTGACGGAAGAAGTATATCAAGGCGATGATGCACTGTCTATCACGTCTCGCTACTGATTTACGGTACGCCACGACCCTTGCGTGTCGCCTTTGCTAGCTCACTCTGCGCCTTGTCATCGGCGTACTTCTGATAGATGCTCAAATACTTCTCCTTCTCGCTGGTAGTCTCACGCACAGAAGGGCGATTCCCAACCGCTTTGAGCCATTTGTCGAAACGCGACCAGACAGCCGTGTCTTCACCGCCCTCTGGAATGCTGAGGCCGTTCTTGTAGTGATCAAAGACCCAAAGACGAACTAAGCGACAATGTTAAATTTCAAACCAACAAAGATCTGGAGACTTTGTAGCACTTACTCGCCCATGGAGCCACAACCAGATCAATCAATCCGATGTCTTTGCCCGAGAAGTAGGGACCTTCAGTATCCATCTCCTTGGTAAACTCCTTTAAATGACCCAAGAATTCCTGTCTCACTTCATCAAGACCTTGAGTGTCGGACATGGGCTGAAACTGCAAGAAGCGATGGAATGCAGGAATTATGCGAGAAGTGCAGTAGTCAGTCCAGATGCGAGTGCGAGCACGCTCGTAAGGGTCCTCAGATAAAAGCTTCGGCCCATGTTCTGGATATGCCTCTTCAAGGAATTCGCAGATGACGGTACTTTCGTACAGAGGCTTGTTGTCGTACTGAAGAGTAGGGACCAATCCACGTGGGTTAAGCTTCAGCAATGACTCCGGCTTGTGATATGGGTTTACCTTTTTGTGAATGGTAAGCCTCTGTTGTTTTATCATGTGCTGTGGATAAAGTGCGCTTACCTCAATGTACTGGTAGGGAATCTTCTTTTCCTGTAGAACTGTCCAAGCACGACCGACGAAGGGGCAAAACCATCCAGCATAGAGCTTCAGAGGTTGCTCAGCTTGGTGTTCCTCGACGGTCTTCTGCGCAAGGCCAGTGGCATGCGGGAAAAGGTCCGCATCCGGATGAGATTGAGATTTGTTTGACATTTTCGTAGTGCTCGAGTAGTATCTTGTGCGTCCGATGGTTCGAGATATGCTCTTCAGCATTGAGGTTATTGTCTTGAAACGGAAAGGTTATTCACGATGGGTCGTGGTGGCCATGACATGGAAGTCGTGCGAATGACGCAATCGCGGGGTCGTCGGCCGGCCAGCCATCTTCGAATCAAATACCAATCATGATCCAATTATGTGATTGGGAGATATAGGAACACCCGATACTGCTGTGATCTGACAGCAGCCATTAGAGTTGTAATACTCAGACGCTGGTTGTCAAGCCTCACATGACGCAGCAAAGTCCTTTGTTGAAATCCGGACCATATTTGTCGATGGCAACAGCAAGTTCATTCGCTTTTTGTTTCTCCTTGACCTCATTCGGGAAGTATTTGACCAGGTACTGAGCTCGCTGCTGGTCAATACATCCCGAGTCTGCAGTAATGACTGAAGTCGACCGGCACATCGGGCACTTGGAAGCTGATTTCTGCAGCTCAATCATGCAGCGAATGCAGAAGATCGTGTTGCAGCAATCGAGTCGGATGGGCCTCCAAGCAATGGTGTAGCAGACCGGGCAGCTGTAATCGTCCAGTTGTGGCACTATTGTGATGATTTGCTGAGAAATCGCAGCACACATGTCCGTTGCGACAGATTTTGCAAAGGGGCCACTCTGAGCGTGGCTTTGGTAGACCTTTGTCGCTCCCAGAGCAGTGCGCTTGTCAAACTTCTTGAGAATCTTTCTTACAGCTTCCATGTTGAGTTCTTGAAAGCGCATAGCTTTGAGGATATCCAGGTTGATGGTGACGAAATGATCAAAGGCGTGTCTACTCGACTTCTCTCTGAACTTTTTGACCAATCCTTGGTCTACGAGATCCTTGGAGAAAAGCTCAAGATGTGATTTTGCCTGATCAAAACTGCGTGAACCACGATCTCTTTCGTATGGCGAGAAAAAGACTGCATGTTGCACGTAGAGAGCAAGAATTTGACGCCAGATCGTGACATCTGATCTGGCCTTGACCTTGCCCTTTTTCGAAACGGCCGGCTCAGTAAGGGCAGTGACTGTTGCACCGAGATCCATGATTTGCGATTCGAGTCGCTTCTCTTCCGCAGTTTGAATGGCATAAAGTTGTGCCAATTTTGGATCAAGGAGGTTGAAGAAAGTTGCTGCTGTCGAGAGATGGACATGCGCCCAGTGAGCGCCATTCTCGGCCGAAGTTGCGCGAATGGTAGCGTTAGACTCCTCGTGCTCAGAGATATAGGATCCATCTGTTCCATGTGAGACCTGGCTAGCACGCCTATCAGGACTCGGTTGAGTCGAATTCTGAGCCAGCCATAAAAAGTACTGCTTCGTCTCCTTGGTCAGATGCGCATCAAGGAACTCTCCACTTTCGCCATCAACAGCGACCCAGAGTTCTGGGGCGAACGGTGCACCAGTGTCGTCTCCTGGCGATTCTACTCCAAATTCGCTATGGATTTGCTGAAGTGTCGAGGCATCCAGACCGAGGGCGCTTAGCTCTTGCTGAACTTTCTTGATTGCTTTTTTGAGTAACCGATATGATATAGCTGAAGAGATCCATTCTTCCGGAAAGCCTTCACTGGCCAGCAACTGCGCATATTCGTGGCCGTACTTCATGGCTGGCGATGATCAAGACTGTGATGATAGAGCGGTGCGTGGTCCAGGCGCAAAGATCTTCAACGCATGTTTCCAGTGAATCCAAGACTGTCTGTCATTCGACCATGATAGCTGTCAAAGTTCTCTTTGAAAAATGCTCGAGACAAAGAAATTGTAGCATTGAGTAGCAAATTAAAGTTCGTTTTTCAACGGTTCACGTGCTTGAATGCTGCCTTTCCTAAGGTGTGGCGCGAACAAACATTCGAGTCAAGGAGATGAAAGAAACGCGGGGAATTGTTGATCCGCTCCATATCATCGAACTCTGATCTGAACATGGTCGAAGATGCTACCCTGTCTCAATTCTTGCCTTCACTCATCTTACGACTACGAGCACTTAACTAACTTGGTATCTGCCATCAACAGCTTTGCATCAAGGATAATCAAATCAACGAATCTCATGACACTTTATATGCAGGCGCGTAGTGTTGTCCTATGGCAAAAATCTTGGACAACGTGGAGCTGCACGCTCATAGCGCCATGGTGATAGTCATTCCTCGTCAACCACCGCAACCAGATCCATCATCATATCAGCCCCCGCAAGCATAAAAGTAACTTGCCCGGCAGTCCTCGCAGGCCTCTGCGGAAAATACGTGGCATAAACCCCATTAAACTCCTCCAACATTGCAAAATCCTTGACAAACACCTGCTATTCTATTAGCACAACTATCCTCCTTTAGCCAAGACAAAAACACTCACATTGACTTTCACAACCTGTTCAAGACTGGAGCCAGCAGATTGAAGGATATGAGAGGCGTTCTGAATCATCTTGTGCGCTTGGTTGCTGACGCTGCCGCCTACGAGTTTGCATTGCGAGTCGGCGGGGAGTTGGGCGGAGAGGAAGACGAAGCCGTTTGCTTTGATGGCTTGTGACTGCGTAAGGGGTGGTTAGTGGTGTATTTTGTCGTTGCCTAATATGAGATGTGATGTACGTAGTAGGGTCCAATAGCTATACCAAATTGTTAGTGATTTGTTCGCGAGTGTGCGAATGATGATGATAGGAGTGGTTTACGGTGGATAGCTTTCTCGGAGAATACTTGAGTTAGTGTCGACTTTCTTGCGACAAACTGAGCATTGTAGAGGTTGCGGTTGACCAAATTGGCACTCGTCCGGAAGCTGCGTCCGAAAATGTTCATGTTTAGACTCTGCTCTGTGTAGGAGTGGATCGCGTGTTTGCTTGAAGGTTTGAACAATCTGCACCACAGGCCTATGTCGCTGTTGTGTGTCACGAAGGTAATAAGTCGAGACAGCCGATGAAGCTCAGCTTCGCCCGCTTTGCGAGGCGCTTAAACAGGCAGCCACATTCCGAACATCCACGGTGTGATCGATCAGGATAATACAGAGAACGAAAGGTCGGTAGAGCATAACATCTATTTACAGCGCGCAATGGTATCATCTAGTGTCAAACTCCCACCAACACCTGGCTATGTAAAAACGTTCAGACAGAATAAAATACAACTTCATCATTCGTCATCTGCTCTTCTTCAAGCAACACCAAAGTCCAGAGTCGTCTGTCCACGCTCTGGGTCTGCCATCTTGTGTACACTGACATCCTGCACGCCCTCTGTGTACTTGCCCATGGCCTGTGGTGTGATGAGCACGAACTGTCTACCGACAGATCTACGTGCAGCCTGGATCATCATCTTCATACTGACCTCACGGTTGGCGCTGTCCATGAAGACATCGAACTCGTCAAGACAGCGGATAGGTGAACCCATAGCTTCCCAAATGGATAGAAGCAGACAGATGGTCGAGAAGGACTTCTCACCTCCAGAAAGAGTTTTGGTCTGACGACCCTTGTCACTGGATTTGGAGATGTCCGGCTCGACATTAATGTCCAGCGTCTTGTCCACATGATGAACCAGAACACGACCACGGAAATTTCGCTCTGACAAGAGATAGCTGAAGGTGATTTTGGCTCTCGTGGTGATGTGTTTGCGGAACAGCTTCCAACGGTTCTTGCGATAGAGCAGAGACGACTTGAGTTTCTGTCACCTTTCAGTCAGTCATAAATCCAGTTTGCGTCTTGGCGCTACATACCTTTGCGACATCCTTCTGTCCATTCAGGGATCGTTGAGCGCTGACGAAGACCTTATGAGCTGTACGCCATGCTTCGTAGATCTGTTCGCGACTGCCACCGATACTGGGATCGATTAGCACTCAGTCTTGACAAATTTCCATGCAAACGTACCTATCTTGGAAGTGCTTGAGATCCTTCTCCATTTTTTCAAGCTTCTTGTCCAACACTTCCACAGTGTGGCCAGGCTCAACGGGGATTCTGCGACTGACAGCACTTGCTCCTGGCAGATACTCGTCATTGATGATTCTCTGTTGCTCAATGCGCTGCTCTTCGAGCCCAGCCTTCTCTCGCTGGGCAAGATCGACCATTTCAAGAGCTTCATTCTTCTTGCGGAGTGCGAACTCTCGTTGACCGCTCTTCTCTTCCAATCTCTTCTGTGCCTTGTTGAGTTTTGCTTCAGCTTCCTGAAATTGACGAAACGCAGCATCAACTTGCTCCTTGATCAGCCTGTTATCATTGCCCAGTTTGTCCAGAGCATTGACAGAATCCATCATGGTATCGTTGGCAGCTTGGAGGTTCTGCTCGGCCTCGGTGTATTGTGCATGCAATTCTTCCAACGCACTGGTGTCGTTGACGGCGTCGGCATCCAGCTCTGCCTGCAGCTGTTCAATTCGATCTTCCAATCTCTGCCTCTGCGAACGAATATCCCTCGTGTCTCTATCGTAGCGGGTCTTCGCCTGTCTGGCACGATTGAGAGCATTCTCTAGGGTTCGAATGTGGTTCTCGGCTTCTTGAAGGTCCCTTTTTGCGCTGTTCACGTTCTCTTGTGCCAGACTGTGGATTGTGTCAGCCGGAAGACATGACAATTCGGCCCGGAAGACTTACTTCATTTGTGCCTCCAAACTCGTTTTCATACGCATCGGCCTTGGCCAAGGATGCACTGGGCCCATACTGATACCACCACTTCTAGTACTGGTGAAGCGGTGGCCGCCTCCTCGCTTGTTGAAGTCCTGACACATGGTGGCTTTTGTATTTCGAGGGCGTGAAGAAGCATACGCATTGGCGGCGTCTCTTTCCTTGATGAGCACGGTCTGATCAATCGCCTGGTTGATGATCAGACAGTTGCGAACCGCATCATTATCAATCTAGCGTGGGTTGTGAGCAGTTCGCTTCTGAAACAAGAACCCGAAGCAAAACTCACCTCCATGACCCGAAGCATGGTATCAAGATGTTGAGCAGGCTCGTGCTGCGACGTATCGATATGGTTTCCGTTGTTGATCAGTACGTCAGATTGGCTATCATGTGTCAGCTTGGAATCGGTTGGCTGCGGTATAAATTTCGCCTACCAATTCTGCTGTTTCAAGATTCGTGTCAACAGTTTACTATCCTGAGAGTTCTTGACAACAAACGAGTCCAACTGCTTACCGCAGGTGGTCTCGATGATAGAACCCCATTCAGGTTTGAGCAACCGGACGTGCATGCCGAAAGGCCCTATTGGCTGCTGCGTGAAGCCTCGTTCGTTTCTGATTTGTCGGAGGACGTTGTGAATTTGCGCAGGAAAGGCGCGGGCTTGTTGACCCTGATCTCGACGTAGGTTTTCCAGCATGTTTTCCGCATCACGGACGGCTTGCCTCTTGCCTTCGAAAGCCCGGCCCCGAGCATTTCTCACTTCTTCTTCTGCTTTGGACACGTTACTTTCCGTCTGCGCCCTCTGGAAGCCATGCTGCTCTTCACGTTGTTTGGCTGCCTGCAGGTCACTGCGGGCAATTTCCAGATCAGACACCTTCTGAGCATGGGCGGGACCGTTAGCATTCTCGATCCTGGTTCTTTCTGCGTCCATCTTGGTTTGAAGGTTGCGCATTGTGTTTTGGCAGCCCTTGATGTCCTCCTTGATGTTCCTTTGCTCAGATTTTTTGTTTCGCATATCGGCGACGGTCGAATCGAAGATAGCTTTGACCTCGGTGTGATTGTCCCTCAGGGGCCCAAGCTGTTCTTCCAGATCGGTGATGACGCTGGCATTGGCTTCGCGGGTGGCATTGGCCTCATCGTAGAGTCTGCTGGCATGTTCGGCTTGTGTTTGCTGCATGTTTATCTTGTTGTCGGCCTGACGAATCTGTTCCTCGATGTTTTCTAGCTCGCGTTCTTGCTCCTCAACCTGAGCCCAAGCATGCTGCCAACGGAGTTGATTGATCTTGTCAGTCATGCCCTGACTGCGGTCGATCAACTTCTTTTTGTTCTCAGCATCCCTCGCCTTTCTCCCGTGGACTTCGAGATCAGTCTCGCCAACTTCACACCTGGCCTCGATGGTGTCCAACTGCTCTTCCAGGATTCGGTAATCACTGTCGAGCTGCTCCAGTTGTGTGCCCCTGATGAAGAACTTGTACTTGTCGTGGGGCGAGGAGCCGCTGAGGAATTCGCGAGCCTTGTCTTGAGACAAGACGTTCATGGGGTTGTCCAGCTGCAGGGCAAAAAAGTCGACGATGTTTTCGAGTTCTGCTCTTTTGGTCGACATGATTTTGCCTTCGGCATTCTTGATCTTGAAACCACTTCCGTTCTGGGAAAAGTGGCGCTCGACGGTGATGGATCTGCCATAGTCATTGGGATAGTATGACATGTCGCCCTGGTTCTTGATCTTGACAGCGACATGGGCGTTTTCCTCGCCTGACTTGATGAAGTTCTTGAGACTGCCGGCGCGGTTGGTTTGAGAAGCCTTGACACCCAAGCAGATGGTGAGAGCAGTAAGGATAGCACTCTTTCCGGAACCGTTGTGACCTATGATGAAGTTGATCAGAGGACCAAGCTGGATGCGCAATTTGCCGTGGCACATGAAATTCTCCATGTAGACTTCCTCGATGATGCCCTGCTCAGCGGCTCTGTTTTCCTTGTTCTGGCCATATTGGCGCTGGACGAGTTGGGTTGCGCGGATTTCGCCATTTGGGTCTTCGCCGTCTTCGTCCGAGGAGACGTCGAGATGAAGGTTGTGATCGTCGTCGACGTGGCTGTGGTACTGGTATCTGTAGCCACCATCCACCTCTTCGGTATCGACGGGATCGTCGTGCGTGGACTGGCCGTTGACTCGTGGGCGTTTGGGCGAAGAGGGCGGAGAAGAATCAGCGTCGGCCTCGTCGTCAGGAGCATGTCGTCTCTTGTTGGCCATGACGGCTGCGACTGAGCGGCGGCAGGAAGCGAGAGAAGCCGCGGACTGGAGCTCAATGGCTGGCCAGAGGAACAAAAAGTGCCTTGGCTGGAAGCTGCGACACGGACGCGAACGCGGAAGGCGCTCAGGTCCAGGTAGACGCGTCGAGCCGCCAAGACCCGTCACTTCCACTTCTAAGCCGACGCACAGGCCATGCATGCACTTGCTGTAACATGAACCGATCCACCAAAAACTTGCCATATTAGCCAACTTCTCCCCCAAGGCAGCCATGGGTGCTGGTCAGTCTTCAGCCAACGGAGCCCACGACGCTGCTCCCGAGGCCACCAAGACCAGCTACTACACACTTCTCGGCCTCGAACGTGACGCCTCCGAAGATGACATCAAGAAAGCCTACCGTCGCAAGGCCCTCGAGCTGCATCCCGATCGCAATTACGGAAATGTCGAAGCCACCACCGCCCTGTTCGCCGAAGTCCAATCCGCCTATCAAGTCCTCTCGGATCCTCAAGAAAGAGCTTGGTACGATTCACACGAGTCTCAGATCCTGCGAGGAGACGACCCGACTGCTGGAGACGCCGCTGGCTACGAGTATGGAAATGTCAAGATGACGTCCGCCCAAGATCTGGCTCGTATGCTACGCAAGTTCAACTCGGGCGTTGAGTTTACAGATGCTCCCTCGGGCTTCTTTGGTTTCCTGCGCGAAACCTTTGATCAGCTGGCCAAGGAAGAAGAGGCCGCCGCCCGCTGGGAAGGTGCACATCTGCCAGACTATCCATCGTTCGGCCACAAAGACGATCAGTACGACCATGTGCCAAAGTCTTTCTATGCCGTCTGGTTGTCGTTTAGCACTCGCAAGTCTTTCGCCTGGTGCGACAAGTATCGCCTCTCAGAAGCCCCCGACCGCCGCTACCGTCGCCTCATGGAGAAAGAAAATCAACGCTTCCGTGAACAAGCTATCCGCGAATTCAACGATTCCGTTCGTGCTCTTGTTGCCTTTGTCCGCAAGCGTGATCCACGCTACATACCCAGTACTCAGACAGAAGCCGAACGCCAGCAGGTTCTTCGTGACGCAGCTGCCGCCCAGGCAGCTAGAGCCAGAGCTGCCAATCAGGTCAGCGCAGAAGAGTCCGCCATTCCTGCATGGGCGCAGACCATTACCAAAGACGAGAATGAGGGCGTCATTGGCGAGAGTGAATCCGAGGTCGAAGAAGTCTTCGAATGTGTCGCTTGCAAAAAAACGTTCAAGAGCGAAAACCAGTGGGATGCACATGAGAAGAGCAAAAAGCATCAGAAGGCCGTCCAAGCTCTGCGCAAAAAGATGCAGAAGGAAAATGCAAATCTGCACCTCGACATCGAGTCTACAAGTGGTGACAATACACCACTGGATGCGGAAGATTACGAGTCTCTACCAGAAGATCAATATCCCATGGTGGAGGAAGAATTCGTACAAGAAAATCAATATCCTGTCATTGACGACGATGCCGCACAGAAGATGGACGAACTGGCATTGCATGACGACTCGTTTGAATCGGAAACCGAAGACTCATCTCCACCAGTTCGAGATGTCCTGGCAAGCGAAGGGACACCCGAGCAAACCGTAGATACGGCCGACTCGTCTGATGACGAATACGCCCCGGCATCACAAGTGAAAGCTCGCCTCGCACAAGATTCTCTACCTGAATCAGAAGCCATACCCTCTCCCGAGGACGGACTCGAATCGGATACGAAACTTTCGTCACAAGCGCCTAAGAAGGGTAAAGCCGCTCAGAAGCGAGCGAAAAAGGCAGCAGCCGCGGCGGCTCTCTCAGCGGAACAAGAAGACGACAAGTTTACTTGTGCAACGTGCGACGCCAAGTTCCCCTCCAAGACCAGATTGCACCAACATATCAAGGACTTCAAACACGCCGCGCTCAAGAGCGTGACTTCTGCTGGTGGCGCGAAAGGGAAAAAAGGCAGAAAATAGTCCGAGACTTTGAGAATCGCGTGTCTACCTCCACTTTCTCTGTGGCTATTGTGCTACGGCTGTAGTCCGGCCGGGTCTGCATTGATATGAGCTCAATACTGGAGCCGACGATGTTCTTCTCTTCATTGAGATGTTCATGCAAGAAGCCTGATTCGAAAACCTCGTAAGTCTCCTAAGCACAACGTGAGCCGTGGTAGGAATGATCGGCTTTCCAGGCAAGTATTCCCGCTGCCCTTGACACAGACACAAGTCATGGATGTTTCGAGTCTAGCAGCACATCAGATGTCACCTCTGAGACGCGCTTGAATCGGGAAATCAGTCTTTCCGCCACGACACACCTTTTTTGCGGAAGGCACACCTGTTTCACCAACCATCTCTCTGAATGTGAGTAGTCGAGGCTTTCTGTATCGCCAATGACTCATAAACTTACAACGAGCGACTGAGTCCTCCGACTTGGTTGTCAAAGGTCGCCAAAACGCTCAATCTTATAATTTGACATATGAGAACATGGTCATGAATCAGGTTTCTAATATCTGTGGAAAGAGCGAGGCTCTGGAAGTTTTGAGTCGTTCGTTGTCGCTGGTTTGTGGCAGCTTGCGACATGTCTGCCATCACCTGTCAATACAATATAAATGTAGTTTGGCTGCTGTGGCCTGGCCCACACGCGAATAACTGACCATTCTCGGACTCATCTCCGTGGTCTGGAACGAGCTATACCACAAATGTCGGTGATTCGAGGATAGAGAGGCGAAATCTGGAACGAGCGCTAGATTTGTGAAACATGCACCTGGTTACCTCGTTGGTCCGGCGAGAGCTGTCTTTCTGAGCTTCAGTATGCAGCAGACCTTTGAATAGCATGCACATCGTCCAAAAAATCACCATCTGTGCAGTCTAGATAACACTCGAAGTCCTGCTAATTATTTGGCAAGGGGAGTCGATAGAAAGCTGAGCTGGTCATGATGTTCCATATCACAAATTCCATCCTGTTCCCGCAACTCGATCTGGATGAATCTTTTCTGAAAGGATGTCACTGCACTACTGAAGTATTTGGCTAAGCGCCACTACGATTTTGTAGCACAAGCCCCATTGTTCACCCCATACTCGGTGCAACAAGAGCAGCAGAGATCTGTAGTTCACAATTCAGGGAGTGCAAGGAGATTGGACTGTGGTCGCTCTTGCCAATATAGTGTGCCCTCTAAATCAGCGCCGCATGGCTACCCAAACATTTCATCTCTGGAATACTCCACTCACTGGAGGCCCCAAGTACATTTGTACAAGCACTTTGTCCAGACCAAATCAGCAAACTCGACTAGACCTCCAATGGCAGGGAATTGCCCAAAAAACCAGTGCCGTGCTCAGCGGATCTCCACTGACCACAAGGGCCCAAGATCAGAATCGGAAGCATGGCAATTCAAACTTCACACAAACCCGATCTCAGATCTTGATCAGTGACACAGCTTCGATACATTATTTCGAGAATCAAGTCTTGAACGCCCGCACCAATACCGTGAACACTCTAAGATCATACCACAGAACCATCAAAATTGACTCCGGGTTTATTGCCTCAATGATGCTCACCTACCGAACCGTTTACATGATCTTTATGGGGCAACAGCCAACCGATGATACCCCCGAGACCCATATGCTCGCAGGATACGGCTCGCCTCATCAAAACAAATCACCATGGGTGGCGATACTGGAGCGTGGCTAGTCAACATGTGGTCTTCCCTCGATCGCCGCTACCTGACACCAAGCCTATTTCAAGAAAGTTGAGTCGAGTGCCGGAAGATGAATTGCCGTTGTCAAGTGACCCTGCATAATTCGCTCATCAATCGTTGGCTACTCTGAGAAAGGGATGAACCTTCCACCCTCACGTGTCTCTCGCCGCTGACGCTCCTAGTCCCTGGAAGGTGTTCAGCAAACCCCAGCATATATATCAAGCAATGCTCCTTGAACAAACGATGATTCTGATCTGCTTATGCTACATAACACACTTGTTTCATATCCTACATTCTACGCTCTGGCCCTCAACATAAACGATTGGAAATATGAAGATTCTACTTCTCTGTACAGCACACAACTCTCTGTCACAGCAGTTGTACTTGAAGCTTGCACTGCATCACGAGGTCACAATCGAATTTGCACTGTCACCGGATACTATGACCGAGGCCGCAACTATGGCCAATCCTCATCTTATCATTGGACCCTTTTTGACATCAAAGGTGCCTCCAGAGGTGTACAAAAAGTACATGACATTGATAGTCCATCCTGGCGCCCCGGGTGATGGCGGTCCAAGTGCCATAGACTTTACCATCATGGGTGAAGATGGCACAAACAGGGATTTTCAAAGCGTCATGAAGAAAAACCTATGGTCCGAAAAGGGTCGATCTCACTGGGGCGTCACCGTACTACAAGCTATCGCAGAATACGACGCCGGACCAGTCTGGGCATTCGAGCAGTTTGAACTTGACATTGATGACCAGACGATCACCAAGTCAAGTCTGTATCGAGGAGACGTTACAAGAGCGGCCATCATCGCTTGTGAAGCAGCTATTGACAGAGTTGTATCTGCCATACAAGAGACGACGCATGACGGATCTGACCTCAACTCCGACTGGGGTGACTTTGTACCTAAGCTTGAGGCCAAAGCAGAATACAAGACAAAATCAGTCACGACTGGCGAACATTTCTTAGGAGGTTACACACAGCCGCTTCCCCTTCTGAAAGCTTCGCAGAGGGATTTTGATGTCAGTCGTCACTCTGCGCAGATGATCTCGAGGCTCATTCGGGGTTCAGACACACAGCCAGGTTGTTTGGCCACCTTGTTCCACCCCAGTCTTTACGTCTACGGCGGCTTCATCGAAGACGGCGAAAGCGTGTCTCATATCGAAGTTGCGCCAGGAACGATCATCGGCACCAGGAACGAGGCCATATGCATCAAAACACTTGACAACAAAGGAATCTGGATCACTCATGCGCGACGCGTCAAGTCAAAACACGACACTGCACTCTGGCCAAAGCGTCCAGCTGAACCATTGCTCATCGAGCTTGGTATCATCAACCCAGCAAACGTACTACAACTCCTCCCTTCTTTGCCCTCGGACTTCCACAAACTCTCAGATCCGACATTCCAAGAGATTTTCGTCGTCTACGAAGAGGTAGCCGAGTGTCAAAGGGTCGCATATATCACCTTTAGCTTTTACAATGGCGCAATGAGCACAAAACAGTGTCGCCACCTGGCTGCTGCGTTGCAGACCATCTTGGATACTCATACCAAGTCCTCTCCATTATCTGCAGTCGTGCTATTGGGAGGCAACTATTTTTCCAATGGCATTCATCTCAATGTCATTGAAGCAGCTTCGGATCCAGCCGCGGAAACTTGGGCCAACATCAACGCAATCGATGATGTTGTCTTGCTTTTATTACATGACTTTGCCGTCCAGAATATCACTACCATCGCTGCATTAAGGGGCAATGCGGCTGCTGGTGGTGTTGCTCTTGCCGCCGCTGCCGATCTAGTCATTGCTGGTGAAGACGTGGTATTGAATCCCGCCTACCGGGCTCTAGGCTTATTTGGTAGCGAATACCACACAATCACCTACTACGGCCGCGTAGGTTACGACACCAGTCGACACATTCTCAGCGACATGCTACCAATCTCGGTCTACCAAGCCAAAGACATCGGCCTTGTCGATGCAATACTACCTCACCATGGCAAAGCACTAGACGCAGCAATCCACACTCACGTCTCGACCCTCCTCTCCTCCCATCAACCCCTCGGCACCTGGAAACGCAAACTCGACCTCAGCCCCACCGCCCTCGCCACAGCCCGCATGCACGAACTCGGCGAAATGTCCAAAGACCTCTGGTCAGCACGCAGCATCCGCTTCCACTCTCGCCGCCGCGATTTCGTGCGCAAAGTCAAAGCCTCCAAAACACCTTTACGTTTTGCTATCCACCGTCGCAGAAACGGCGAATTGGATGAAGAGGAAAGCGACAGTTTTGATCTGATCGAGACGTTTGCAATGTTGGTGAGGCGGACACAAGAGAGGGCTTTGCAGGAAGGTATTGAGGCGTTGAAGGCGCAGGAGAGGAGGGCGAGTACGCCTACGACGTTGAATGAGAAGGACAAGAAGAATTTGGACTTGTTGTTTTCGTGTTATTATAATGCTTGAGTTCCGAGTGGAGGTGGGATTTTGTTTGGGTCGGTATCACTCATTTTTATGGTATCTATCTCATGTATTCACGAATTCACTTTATTGCTTCTTTGGAGCATTCTGCTCGCAGCATGTGATTGTATCACCAGGGCAGTGCAACTGTTGTCGCATCAGGAGAGAGTTGTAGTAGATATGCGTGCACGATGTGTTGCGCTTCCATCGACGTTTCAGGAGTATGTGGAAATAGCCAAAGTGTCGAAAGACCTACTCATGAACCAAAGACATCAATACGACAGACGGGCAATGAGCAGGCTGAGGGTGCCGTGACCCGCGAGAGCGTGACGCAACCGAGAACCACGAAACATAATCCGAACCTCGCAGAACGTATACCGCCCCTCCACCCACCTCAGCAAAAGAAACGCCCACGCCTCCTTTGGGGGAAAGAAACCGGCAGCCCCCGCGTTCTCTTATTGTGTCGATGGTCCATGGGGAATTTCGAAATCCCACCCCTTGGTGGCGACTTGAACCCACGATCGTCGGGAAGGGACAGTCCGGATTTGGTCGGACCTAGCCACTAGACCATCCGACCGGGGTAAGAGGTCTTATGGCTAGGGGACACGGGGACTAGATATTCATGGTATATAAAGGTTCAGCGGGGTTCGGGGATGGCGTTGATGGGGGACATGAAGATGATTGAATTCGAGGGTAGATTTCGAGGACCTTTTGGTGGCGAAAGCGAGATCGTGGTTCCGAGTTTGAGTACTGTTCGAGCGTTACGAGGATTCGGCAGGGAGTTGCGCGTGGGCGCTGTTCAGGGAGTAGGAGGCGAAGGCAGCGCGGGAACAAGTCCACGAATGTACAGTGATATATTCTCAGAGTGATCCACGCGCGTTAGAGTCGGCGATAGATCCGCCCGTGTGGATTCACGATCTCGGCAATAATCGCATAGAAGGCAGAGTATGGTACTAAGCCAAACTGTCGCGAGGCATCATGCAAGACCAAACTAGAGCAGACTCAAAAGTCCGCACAAAAATATGGTCAGCCTGGAGGAGGAGGAGCAAAAGAAACCCCCTCTCCAGCCCGGTGGCGGGGAATGGGGGTAAAGAAAACCAGCCGAGTAGGTTTTGCTTTGGCGAAAGGAGTCTCCTGTCAGGGGTTCGAACCCGTGCACAGGTGATTGTCGAGTGTCGCATCCAACCAAGTGGGCCACGGCGCCTAGGCGAGTAAGGCGGGGCACGCTGCTTGGCTGGAGACGAGAGCTCATAAACTAAGCAGTATATAAGCGTTGCACTTGAGAGGCTGTGTTGGAGCTGCGGAAGAGGGAGCTCGGACGGGATCCGTCAGGTGGTGAGCCAGCCGCAGCCCTGGACCCCTGAAGCTCGAGCAGTTCGACACGAAGCCAGGACAACACCGCGAACCACGATGCCGTGCGAGACAGCGCTGTCGAACGATGCTATAGCCTTCGATAGCACGGTCTGTGTCGGGGTGATATGTCGGAGTATCCAGTAGAAGTGCTAATAAAGTCCAGGTGAGCGCCGCACTTACAGCCTTGGCGCAGCTCCCGACCGCATGATTTCTGTATTGTCAACATGGTGCCGGCATGGTGTAGAGTGGGAAACAGACATCTTGATCGGCAGGCGTGTAGGTCCTATTCGAGCAAGGTATCAGTTTGGTACGTACCATGCTCATATCGAATGTTTCAACGGCGAGACGACGTGGAACAGGGCTGCATGTGAAACGACAATCGAGGCACTCCTGGACGATATGAAGGCGAAGGGCTCTCGTGGTAATAAACCATAGCGATGAAGAAGCAGTCGACCATACTTATGAGTACTGGTGATTTGGTCGTTGAGGCCCTGCGAACCTGTGCGTTTTGTCGTCATTGGGCTAGTGTGCAGTAAACAAGCTTGACTGGAAGCCATCATTTTGTTGATGTATCGGTCGTTAAGCCTACGTGAATGGAGCGTGTCTCTAGAGGCAATTAGACACATGAAAGTCGGATACGCCTATCCAAGAACATTGGTGGAGGACACCACGCTGTGGGATGTCTTTGAAATGGTGTCGAGGCTTCACCTTTTCTTAGAGAGTCTTGCGATCAAAGTCAGTGCAACCTTGAGCTCATTTGAATGACCAAGAGTTTGAGTCGTGGTTGAATACTCTGCTTAAGTAACCGTCCTCAGCCATCGGTCGTGAGCTTTCTAAGAGTGCTCGCAGAGGCTTCGGCCAGGGAAGTGTACGATGACAACTTGAGCTGGAGGCTGATATGGAAACAATATGAGCTCCATCGGGCGACCGATACACTACTTTCTGAGTGACGGAGGATAATTGGTGTCAGGTACCTGTCGATGGAGCTTCGCATCGCCTCTGGCTGTATTCACATGAAGACGACAGTAAGAAAATGCTGCCTCTTGAGATCAGGGTGATTGGCAAAGCAGCAGCAGGTTGCGCACTGACCACCACGCGGGTCGGAGCAAGCGCTGACCGGGCCCGAACATGACCGCCACCAGTCTTGCTCTCGTGTCGCCAAACACCATCTTTGTGAAACTCTACTCGGACTGCCAGTCAAAGAATGTTAGATGATAACAACCGTGTTGAAGAATTAGACTCTGACGACGAACAGCCAGATGGCTTTGACACGTTCGATGGAGAAGGATTTTCTGATTTCACCAAACGCCTACCCGATGACTGTGTCGAATACACAATTTTCCTTCTCGACGCTAAGCTCAAGAATGATTATGCTCGCAGAGAAAAACTGAAGGCCATTCAGATAACTTCTCAAGAATTGCTCAAATCTTCGGACCTCAAGAATTACATCTGGCAACGCGAGGAATTTCAACTAAATCTGATTGATGCAAGACTTGACTCCACTGTTCATGGTTCGGGAAAAGGCCACACATTTGAGGAGAAGCATCAAATCCCTGGCCATGAACACTACCTGCACGGAAGAACCAATTTTGGCGACTCAATAGCAGACGAGTGGCTGATTGTGTGGCTGCTTCTTGAGCTCAGTCAACGGCACCATTCAGCATGGATTCAAGTGCGCGACCCAGACGGCGAGTTCCTACTTGCCGAAGCAGCAAACGCATTACCGAAGTGGCTGGAACCCGAAATTGCCGATAATCGTGTTTGGATTCACCGTGGACAACTGCACATTATACCACCTCAACGAAATGCTGGTACTGGAGCATCGGGGCCCATCACTCCTGGATTATCTGGCAATATAGCCATGTCACAAGCCTTGACATTCTTGCAGCAAACACCACACTCTACGCTGCACTCTCCACTGATTGAGGCCGAGGCTTTCCATCGTCTACGCGATCATCCAAATGCGATTACCAAGAGTCAACACAATGCGCAACTATCTATTCCTCGTCGTCTTGCATACCTTATGCACCGCAACCCAGCATATGTTTCTTCAGCGATCGAGGCATTCTACCTTCGCGATCCTATCGCCGTCAAGCCCCTGGCCACAAAGGACACAGCTACCCTCCTATTTCCTCCAGAAGATTTTGTCACCATGAGCATTCGCTTTCCCAAAGTCGGATATGCACAACTAGTGAGCCAAGAATTTCCTCCACCGCCTGGATGGGTAGGCATCACACCACACATCCACAAGAAGCCCGTTCTACTAGGCATGAAGCTATCCTGCGGCTTTGAAATGCTGCTTCGCGACCCTCAAAACAAGAACAAGCGTGAAGTCAGAGAAATGAACATGCTACTCGAAGACATCGCTGAAGATGAAGAAACACTGCCTACAGATGCAGAAATCCAATCATGGCCCCAAGCCGACGACGACGACAAATGGCTCGACATCGACTTCAAAGACTTTGACAAAGAACTCAAAGGCCGCAACGGTGCCACCACAGACGACACATCATCCCAAGGCGATGGCTTTGGCGACGAATCAACCCAAAAAGACCTTCAAGACATGGTCTCCCGATTCGAAAAGTTCCTCAACGAAGACGAAGAAACAGGCGCAGAGACATTTTCTTCCGGCTCTTCATCCACCTCTGATTCTGACATAGACTCTGACGACGACGAAGGCGAGGACAAAGCCACCTCCTTCACAGACGCAGAGTTCGAACAAGCAATGCGCGAAATGATGGGAATGCCAGACTCTGAAAAAGAATCCAACGGCCTAGACGCCGAAGCACGAAAACTGGCGCTGGAAATGGAAGATGAAGAGGAAATGGAACGTGATGACGAGGAAGAAGCGAATCAGATTTGGAAAATGATGCAGGAGATTTCCGCCGCGAGGAAAAATGGAGATGCTGGCAAAGGCAAGGCTACAGCGAAAGCGTTCACACCACACGCAGCGCCTCACACCAATGCCGCTGGCAAGAATGTCAGATTCGAAGACAAAGTGCGAGAAGACATTGAAGGAAGAAACAAGAGTAAAGGGAAAGGGAAGGCGAAGGCCCAACCTGTTACTGTTGACGATGAGAGCAGTGATGACGAAGACATTTTTGCTGGGCTAGAGGGCGATTCGCAGTATGAGATGTTGAAGAATATGCTTGAGAGTTTCCAGGGACAGGGTGGTATGGCTGGTCCGGCTGGTAATCTGATGGGCCTGATGGGCATGGGCAAATTGCCGAGGAGCTGAACATGATATCAAGAAGCTATAGAAGTATGAATCAAGTCGAGGCTTCCTGTTCACTGGCGTTGATTGCAGGCATATCTTGTTGCCCACTATGTAAACGACGATGGCGCATGATCATGAGAAGTGTGATTATGATAAGTCGAGAGCATAAAAACATCATTACCCCGACGTGATAGTTCGCTCTGATCTCAAGCAGAGTAATTCGGCACCGACCCATCACAAAGATTCTCCAAATACTTCAGATCCGTATCCTTGACAGCCACTCCAGCACCAAAATCACGCACCGTATCTTCACCCAACTGCTCATACTCCTGCCACCCGGTCCCTTCAATCCCAGCCATCCCATCTCTCGTAAACGCAACCCAAGCATCTTGCATTGCGACACTAGTCTGCGCTTCCAAAGCAGGGCCTGCGCCTCTAAAGTTGTCATAAGTGCCGAACAACAACGGCAATTCGGCAGAATGGTAAGCGCCCAACCAGCCTGAAGGTGCAATGTTTGAGAAGTTGCCGCTATAGAGGTAGCGGTATGTCGGGTGGTTGGTTTGTTGACGTAGACGGATGGATTCTGTGGCAGGACAGAAGAAGGTGCGCAGGAGGGCTAGTTGTGCGAGTGTTGCGTTGGGTCCGGAGGCGCTGTAGGGGGCGAAGGGCACACCGTCTTGAGCGTTTGTACCGATGATGGCAGGTAGATTTGCTTGGTTGCCTGCGAGAGCGCGCTCGGTGTAGTTGCTGAAAACGGTCTTGTTGTCTGCGATGGGAAGGAATGACAATGGTGGCGAAGTGCCATTCATCTGGTAGTTGGCGACAAAGTCTTCAATCGTCTGAGCGGGAAC
Organism: Aureobasidium sp. P6; assembly: GCA_003992365.1. Lineage (NCBI taxonomy): Eukaryota > Fungi > Ascomycota > Dothideomycetes > Dothideales > Saccotheciaceae > Aureobasidium > Aureobasidium sp. P6. The sequence continues at coordinate 58,919 of RZIQ01000066.1, read as the reverse complement.
CTTGCGGATGCAGGCGAGTTCGGCTTCAGGGGATGAGGAATTTGCGCAACCGAGCTGGGAGGCAACAAAAGTGAAGTTCGTGTGTTGAGTGTCGAAAGAGTTGATGACCGAGAATGCGGTGCCGGAGTCCATAGAGAAGCCGCTCACGATGGGGTCACGCGGATATGCGTAGTTGTAGTAATCAACACTGATGGATCCAGCAGATTGGCCCCAGAGAAGCATTCTCGATGGGTCGCCTCCAAACCTGACAATGTTATCACGGACCCACTCGACCGCTGCTCTCTGATCGAGCAGACCAACGTTCTGATCGCTTAATCCTGCTGCATTGGGGAAACCAAATATGTTGACACGGTAATTGATCGAGACCACAATGTGATCCTGTGTTCTCTCGACCCATTGGCTTGGAATCTGGTAGGGGACATCCTGGCCTCCAGTGCTGAAGCCGCCACCATAAATCCAGATCTCCACCGGCAGTAACTCGTTAGCTTGACAAGACTGGTTGCTAGTGGTTGGAGCCCAAACACTGAGAGTCAAGCAATCCTCGCTGATGGAACCAGTACCGTTCTTGCCCTGAAGGCCGAATTCGAGAATCTGATCAACATAAACACCTGGACTGGCTGTATTCAAGTACTGCATGCAGCTAGGAGGCAATTGAGTGTTGTTGACTACTTTCTTGGCGGCAGATGCCGGCAGCGCCTGAGGTGGCTCAAATCGCAGTGATCCGGTCGGTGGTTGTGCAAATGGTATACCCAGAAATTGGCGGACATTAGGATACTTCGAATCCTTGACTCCATGAACAAGACCAGACGATGTCTGGACCGTCAACTCATCATGCTGCGTGACATGTCTAGGCCAAGCAAGGGACCCAATCGCAAGGTACGAGACTGAGAGCAAAGAAGTAAAATGCATGTCGAATGATGCCCCAGGAGGTGGAAAGAAAGTCAGACTCGGTCCATGAGGCAAGCTTTATACTCTTACTGGTCCTTCTACATCTCGGGAGAGGGACCGGCTCTTGGATAAAACCACGACTCCACTCCAACCCCTCTCCGCAAGTTGATATGCAAGATGAGCGAGACGATCTTTGCTCGTGGCGGGGAAACTTTGAACAATCAACCAAGCGAGCCGACCACGCATCGGCAAGCACGGCAATCCTTCATGTCGCCATTCTTTGGGGGAATAAAATGCAGCTTCCAAAAAGCCTCTGAGTTACCGACATATATAAGCAGAGCGGGGTGATGCTGGGTTTCAATAAAGGGTGAGGTGTTGAATTGACTTGCCGAAAGATCGAGGCAGGAAAGGAAGCTTGCTGCGTTGGCAACAACTCATGAGGTCATCATCCGTAGACAAACTCCAAGGACGTTGCTCCAGGCACTTACGACAAGCTCTACAAAGCAAACACTGACATGCCTTCGATGAACAGACAAAGATTTTCTTTAGTAGTTTCACTACGAAGTCGAGAGGTACTTCGATGTCGATGGCGTTCAAGCGTCATGGGCTCAAAGATTAAAGCCAGCTCATCGGTTCTAGGGTGATGAAGATGACAAAATCGAGACTCCTTTCACTAGGGAAAATCACTCAGGATCTCATTTTGCCGTCAGTTTGGATGAAAAACCCGTCGCTTTCAGGGGTGGTCTAACGATCAGTGTGTATAACCTTGCGTCTAGAGAGCAACGCACTCAATTCTGGTGCCCTAAGAAGTCTGCTCTAGTACTTCGGTTCCATGACCTAGTCCGCGAAAGTGGTGGCTATTAGCTTATGCTGTCGACCGTTAATGACAGAATCCTAGACAACAAGCTTAAGCTAGAGTACCCTATAGTGCCGCACCCCTCGAAGTGCCGTAGCGCGCGTCTCTCTAATTTCTACTACCTCTTCGATTAACATAGTAATTACATAACAATTACCTTATTATAATGGATTAACGCGAGATTACTATATAATAGGCCCTTTAGGAACTTAATGATAGCCTCTTTAATTTAATTTAAGCGGCCGGTCGCGCGTATAACGTCCCTAAATAAACTCTTTATTACTAGCTCGCCGGACGCTAAAACTAACGTATCGTATACGCTTACGAATAGCAACTATAACTACGATAAGAGAAATTCCTTATTTAATGGATACTTAAATAGGAGGCCTAGGGGTTTCCCCCTTTATACGCGCGTACTCGCGAAATAGTAACTTAAGTACTATAACTTAATAGCGATAATAAACTACTAGGTAAGAGATAGATTAATAAGTTTATAAAAGATAACCTATACGTTACCTCGATTATTAGTAAACCTATTAAGGCTACTTATATTAATAAAACTTATCTAGACCTAATTTAAGACTTCTATAACGCGTACGAAGACGCTATTTACATACTTAATATTAAGGCCTTAAATATATAGAATATAGATAAGTATAGTATTACTCTTAGTGTCTACGCTAATTTAAGGGTTCTTAGAGACTCTTTAAACTCTTACTTATACGTTAAGTTACCTTAAGATCGTAAATAGGTCTTAATTATTAAAACTATGTCTCTATAAGGTAGTTTTACGCGTCCTCTTATAAGCTTTAAGGGAGAAGCCTCCTAAAGTACTTAGTTTCCTACTAAAACACCTAATTATATCTATATAACCTCTAAAAATAGCTAGACCTTTAATAAACATAGTCTTTAATAGCTTTAACGTATATTTAAGCTAGAAACTTGCCCTTAAAACTAGGAATAGCGCCTTTTAATACTTAATAAACATAGTAGTTATATAGCTATTAATTTCCTTTAGTATTATAAAGAGCATAGGATCTTCCTTTTCTTTTTACCTACTTATTTATCCTATGTTTTATAACCTCTTAATCTTAGTGTTTTTACGCCTCTTAAGTTAAAATACTACTCTTAAATTATAGCGTTAGCTTTGCTTAATAATGCCTTACTAATTAAGAAATAACGCTTTATTACCTACTATAGTAAAGCTCAAATTAATGTCTTTATACCTTCTAAACTATATATAGAATAGAAAGCTACTAGCATCTACCTATTTAACCTATTAAAAGGTCTAAATTCGAGTTAAATCTATCGACTAATTCCTTAAGCAATTATACTACTATAATAATACTTAATTCCTTTACTTACTACTATACTAAAAAGCTTACGTTAAGTTTACTAAACTACTTAATTTATTTATTATAATTAGGGCTAGAGACAAGCGCTATTTTAGGCCTATAAAAAGGCTAGTTAGGCTATTAATAGTCTAAACACTTAAAACGTCGCCCTTAAGGCTTAAATAGCGAGTTAATAGGCTTAGATAGATACGCTAACTATTAAGAAGTAAAAATAAGTGTATATAGATCCTTATACTAAATTCGTAAACATTAAAAACATAATGGCAGCTAAATAAGCGGTTAAGCTTATAGAGACTATTATAATAATAACTAAGCTAATTATTATTACTAAATAGCTATATAACATTAGACTTAGTAAATTAATTATATGTCTTAATTTTAGAGCTATATAGTAAGGTTATAGTTATATAGAGCAATAAGAGTAAAGCGACTAAATTAACGCGCTATAGCACTTTAAGGGGTGCGGCACTATAGGATACTCTAGCTTATCGTTATAGACTTAGACGCTAAAGGCCGCATTATATACAAAATAAAATTACTATCTATTCTAGATCTTATTAACCGATCTATAGCATCGACGATCTCTAAGGTTAATAACTTATATAGGTAGTCGAACTCTATAGCTATAGCGTTATTAAAAAAGGTTCGTGTAACTTATACTAGAACTCTAGAACATCTATAAGCTAATCTATTATTTAAAGACCTTAAGCATCTCGATAGCAAAATAACTAGCGAATAGGTGTTTAATAGAGGTAGAGATATATTTCTTTTTATATTAAATAACTAGACTTTTAAAGACCACTAGGCTTCGCTACGAAACATTATAGCTAATCGTTACATAGGTTTAAGAAACACCGGACGCTAATTTTATATGCTAATAGATGTCTAAGATTTTATAAGCTAGACTAAGTATAGGGCATATGCGGGTAACACGGCGTGTAAGCCTTTAAGCTTAGAACTGCTAGAAGCCTAGTCTGTAAGGTCTTATATCTACCATCCTTAGTCTACAGTGGAAGACTGAAGGGCACTTGAGGCTTCATTATATAGCAGATGCTTAAGTGCTTGAACCCCGCCTTGGGTACACTTCCATTTCATGATGGCTTGTAGGTACATCCCATATCTAGACCTTGGCGGCAAGGCGTCCAATCAACACGGTGCGACCTATATACTGCCAGCACCTGATGCAGCTCAGCCACCAGACTACTTTTTGTTTAAATAGACCCGCTGTCAGCACAAAAAATGTGAGCAAGATGGGGTATTATTGTTGAAAGTCGCACACAACAAAAACGACGGCGTGTTTTTGCGACATCTCTTGTGACGTCTCCACCGCAAGTCCACAAGGAGAACATTTGATACTATCGCAGTGGTACCATGGATGAAGGCCGTCAAAGGCTCATGAGTCATGGCTCGGGCTCTCGCAGGCAACCTACATGGCGTACTGTTCTCATTGTTCAAGTGATCTTTACTGGCTCTATACTCGTCACTTACATTGCATTTCTGATACGGCTTTATACCAATCTCGAAGTCACTCATGGCATGGCCGAGATATTTGCTGGAGATTTCTCTGAGGCCTCAAGAGTGGCCTCGTATTCTTATTTCCTAAGCAATACTTTCTCGGTTCTACTCTTTGCTGTGGGAGCATATGCCAATCAAATACTACTTTTGCCAACCAGGGCAGAAGTTGACAATGCGCATGCACGAGAACGATGGGTACATGTCGGTCTTGGGTCGCTCAGGAACATGAAATGGATTCATAGACGAAGACTGTTGAGAGTCATGATCCTCATGGTTGCCGCTATCATGCTGCCTTTTCTGTAAGTCAATAGCCAACATCACCCACTGAGCTGCTAGCTGAGGTCTACAAGGCACAACTCGGCGATCTATAGGACTTTGGCAACAACAGACAAGATGGCAGCTCTTGTAACTGAAGAATATCTCAAGGGTACACGCCTCGAAGGATCCACAGCACAGTCCGCGTTCCTGGCAAAAGCAAAACAGTATCGCAATGTCTCACTCCATCCACAGCTTGAAACTATCGATTATGATGGGGTGCTACAGCAAATGCGAGTTGACCTGACGAGTCTCGTCCACTTGCCACCAGAAGATTGCCGGTCTCTGTACTCATCAAGGGAGCTGCCCTCTCAGCTCTCAAACGTGTTACTGATCAGTTCATCCAACAATAGCAACTCTCTTGACGGATTTGTTGACGGCGACTTGCAATATCCAGAGATGGTTCCAAACTTCAGACAGGCCGACACATCAATGATCAATTGGTTTACCGCCAATGGCACCATATCTATCTTTCACAATCATTGCGCTGACACTGACTTCGACTTTGGGACCGGAAGCATATGGAACATTCCTGTATGGGACTACTATTGCACTCCCTTGTCTTACCCTGTCGAGTACTGTCTAGCTCAAAAGTTTGAGCCTGAGTGCGGTGTCAACATCAATGCTCGGATCCTCTTTGGTATTGTCGTCTGCTTATTTGTTGAATTCACGTGCTTGACACATATGGTATTTTCTCGCGACTTCCGTCCTTTGGGTAGGCAAAATATGAGCATGTCATCCTATCCATCCCTTGACTGAACGGGTTTAGCTACCGTCGGAGATGCCGTGGCTAGCTTCATGAAGCATCCAGATCCCATGGCCACAAAATCACCAGGTCTTGCAGCAATCTCCGTACACTCGCCAACAAGTCGTTTCGACAAATTTGGCTTCCGACGATCCGAAAGAGACATTTTGTCATGGCGAAGCAAGTGGCCAGTCTGGAGAGCAGCAATCGACACGGAAACGTGCGCCTTGTTCGTGAATTGGTACGCATCACCAACACACAAGACGCCACCGACTGACACAACTACAGTCTATATCTAGCTTTCTTTGGCGTGTCCACAGCAATCCTGATCCTCTTCAATAGTGGCAGCATGTCCGACTACAAACCACTTACTCTGCAAACCCCAACATCTGCGCGTGGACTCCTGCCCAACCAGATGGGTCTAGGATCAATCCATCTGGTCACTTCAGTCACATATCTCTTCTACAACCATCTCTGGAGTCGTATGCTCGCAGCTGCCGAACTGAACCAACACGTCGACGTCCAGACTCCCTTGCGTGTCACTCTACCAACTCGAAATGCTCGCAACACTTATTACCTGAACATAAAACCCCATTTCTCTGCTCTTCTTATTGCGGCTATGGTCTTTGTACATTTTATGACGACAAGGGCTTTGAATGTCGTTGCTGTTACCACCTACGATGTCACGGGCAACTACTCGCATCAACGCATCACGTATGGTGTGTCCACGACATCCGCAGTGTTGGTTTTGGTCCTTGGATTTTTGCTGCTAGGGGCATTGGCATTTGCGATGGACAGGAAATTGGATGATAGAATGCCGGTTCTAGGAACGTGTTCGTTGGCTATAGCTGCCGCGTGTTCTGCTGATGGCGGTAACCCCTTGCTTGGTCCGGTCAAGTATGCAAAGAATCGGCGCACAGGAAGCATGGAGTTCTCCTGCCAATAGTCACGAGGGAGAATATAAAATGCTGCTGCGAGGGAAAAAATAAACTACAGGTTTTCATAAAGTCGTAATAGTGCAAAGTACAGAAAAAAAAAACAAAAATGAAAGGGATACCCGGACCCAACAACTCATGCAAGCATAGCCAGGATTTCCGACTAACCCAAGTTTTCTGCGACACCAATCAAACCAAGAGTATCTCCAGCATCACCAACCTCCCATGACTCTTCTTCCACTGATACCTCCCAACATAGATATAGTAGCTCTTCTGATGGCCCATCCTCTGGCCAAAGATTGGAAAGCCAAAACATCTTTTTCCAAAGTCCCGATTCGGCGATCCAATACAGCACGCCAAGCTCTCTGTAGAGTAATGGCAGCTTCAACTTCTCTCTGCTTGTTCGCAGCTACAGCAGCACAGTCTGCGGCGATCTTCATTTTTCGTACACGAAGAGACACTGCGCGACGAGCAAGACGCAGACGATAGAAGTTTTGAATGGAGCAAGCGGCTCTGTATGTGCGTGCAAGGGGCAGCAGACGCGAGGCCAGGAAGGCGAGGAGAGCGATTGTGTTGCTGCGACTTGGGATTGTGGTGGCTTGTGATGCAAAGAGGGCGATAAACGACTCGCTACAACCAAGACTGCGAAGTCTGTCTACGGTCGACATCTTGCTCGAGGACTTCTTCGTCATAACAGGAACATAGTTGGCGTAAGTTGAAATTATGGCTGTGAGGGCGCGTCCGTCGGCGAAAGAGGTTGTCAAATTCGTGACAATGACCTTTTGCGGTTGGCAAACACTGGCAGCCCATTCCTTGAGCAGCGGGCCCTGCTCGTTTGCATCTGGTTGTTCCTTGCTGAGAGCATAATTAATTCCGACAGGGGAGAGACGAAGTGTTTCTTTTTTAAGCTCATCCCAGTCAACCAGATAACCGAGTCCCCATTTGCTGACTAACGCCCACAGAAGGCTCAGAGTCTTCTCTCTGTGACCGTTCACTATGTCTTCGGCTTTGATGGTTTCGATTGCGGTACCTGCGAGGCCCCGGACACTAGCGAGGGCACCAAGTGCGACCTGGACATTGTAAAGTCTTTGTGTTTTGCTAATACAAGGGAATTTGAGGTGTTTACTCAATACACGAATCGACTTGGCTCCTTCCAAGGAGCTGATTACTGCTTCGCCGTCTGGAAGTTGGAGGGTGAAGTCGCGCTCATCCTGGTCTCTCGAATGTTTTGAGGGATACAGCAACAGCTCAACAAAGTATGTGAGAAGAACACCGTCGCGGAGATCGACAGCGAGGTTATCGATGCGATGTGTGTATTCTTCCAAGGGCTGTTGTAGATGATCAAGCGAATAGCCAAGATGTCCTAGGGGCCGGGATATATCTCCAACAGATGGTATCATCAGTCTCGCGAAGGCTCGAAGCACGCTGACAGATGACTTGTGTGGTGAAGATGGTTGGAAGAGGCAGACAGTCATTTTTCCAGTGCCTTTCGCCTTATCAAGAAGATAAATCAACATGAGACCACGCAAAACAGTTCTCTGCCAGAACCATTCGGCTGTACCAGGCTGGATGGTGCGATCTGTGTTGGGTAGGGAGTTGTGAGCCGCCAGAAGCTCGGCAGAGTCTTCATGGTCGACGAAAAACGTCGAACAGAATCGCTTCCAATCCTTAAGGCCAGTTGAACTCGAATCACTAGACCTGGACTGCACAACGCTTGTTGACAAAGTCATAATACGACCAACCACAACTTCGGCAGCAGCCTGCAGGGCTTCGGAATTATAGGCGTTGCCAAAAAGGTCAAAGAATTGGCGACGGAGACCAATGTCATCTCGGAGCTTCGGAGAGTGGGGAGTGTCTTTAGGCAAGCTGAGTGCACCACAAGACAAAGAAGCTCTGAGACGCTGATGCAGTGAAGCTACTGATGGATCGTGGTATAGCTCTACCATTTGATCGCGAAGAGTAGACACACTGCTCACGATCGAAGTTTCATGAGCTTGCTGAAAAACCACATTGATAAGTTGTGTCAAAGCGATCTCTTGGTTCTGTAGCCAATTATCTTCATACAGCTCAGGTTGGCCCAAGTCATCGCTGAGAACTGGATAACGTGAAGCAGCAAGGAAGACGGAACGTTTTACGTTTGGCATGTCGATGTTTCTCGACTTGTTGACATTTGGGAGAGGCTCGATCGGCTTGACTCTGCTGGTGCTCGAGATGGGATTGTTAGGTGCAGGCTTCTTGGCTTGGTGTGAGACAGGGAGCGGTTTGTGCTTGAAGTCCCTGGAAAACGGGTCTGAGGACGTGATACGAGGCGAGACCTCACTGCGAACGTTGGATCTCTCATGCAGAGCCCTAGCCTGGACCTTGGGTCTCGGCGCATCCTTCAGCTCGGGTGCAGATCGCTTCTTGACACTCGTTGTCTTTAGAGGAGCGGATGCTTGCTGCTGCATGCACGACTGCGACTTGCTAGCTCCAAGAGGCGCAGCTTTGTTCAGGGCCTTGACGAAAGGCTTGTCGACCTTGCCATGTCGAGAGAGCAGCATACCTGGCGGCACATTCTCCTTTCCACCACCACTACCCATGACGTTGTTTGACACATTGGAATGAGATGAGGCAAGGGGCCTGAGAGCGCTGCTCTTTGATGCAGATACCATTCTTTGAACATGTCTCATGGCACTGGCGCCCAGTCGAGCAGATTGAGCAGATTGAGCAGATTGAGCAGATTGGGCGGGGTCCTTCATGGGTGTAATGTCCAGATTGACAGAAGGGAGACCGATCGTTTCGTCACGGAGCGTTTCATCATATGCTCCAGGATGAATCGACAAGAGAGTAGTATCTTCAGGGATCCAGATAGTTCTTCTTCTGTCGTGGTGTGCATGTTGACTTGTAGTGCTGGTTGGCTTGAAGTTTGCAATGTCATTGCTGCTGCTTGTAGGGAGGGGAGCAGGTTTTTCCTCTTTAGTGGGTTGGATTCGGATTTTCTGAGCCGGCCTGGCGTGGATTGCACTGCTTCTCATCATGCGAGCAGGCTCATCACGGTGGTATGTCTCGCGCTGGTTGCTGGTTTCATCCTCGAAAATAGTGGTAGGAGCACGTCTAGGTTTTCTTGCCAGATTTTGAGTCCTACGTGGAGGCGCATTTTTGAATTCCTGCTGTATCAGATGTGCAATATTCTGAGTGGTGTTGTCGTTGAACTGGTCGTAGGCGTCTTCGAAGATGGTTTGTTTTTGTTTACTTTCAAACGGCGACGCGTTTTTGTGCCTGCCCTGAACAGGCGCAGGACACGGTGTCCCAAGATTGTACTTAGACATACCGCACTTGTCTCAATGCTGCATTGCGATGTCGGTTCGAAGATATCTAGACGGATGATTTGGGTATTCAATGTCGGAGGTGGATGTTGGTTTGCTAGGGGGTGGCTGTTGCAGCAAAATCAAGGTTTGGACAGGCGTTGCTGCCGGCAACGCACAGCTTCCCGGCTTGGCGCTGGCCCGCCTTCTTCCCATAGATCTCCACTGAACACAACCAATACACAAGTGCTGAGCTGTTGGAGCACACACGGAAGAATTATGGATGGCGCGGACTATGCTATCAGAATATCTTTACCATGACCCTATCTCTCACTGTGATCGGCTTCTGTTGACTGCTTTGCCTCTCATTTCGGTAGTGTTCCGTCAAAGCATCGAAAAGGTCACAGCCAGACAAGAGATCGACCTCTTTGCTGTGTCGGAAGCGTGTTCCTTTGACAAACTTCCAAATTAGGCCAATTCCACCAGCCAATGCAATGATACCGTAGTTGAAGATGAAAGTGGCCACTTCCCAATTGCCTCTGAGGAATACAGCATATCCCTGCACCCAAAGGAATATCGAAGCCCAGAAGAATGCCCAATAGCCTGCGTACGGCTGCCAGCGCGAAGGATTTGGCAGATATGCCTGCCGATCAATGTTCTGTGCTTTGATGGCTGCATTGAATCGGATCCAGGTGGCAGACATAATTACCCAATTCAACATGGTCGCCGCAGTACAGAAGTTCAATATCCAGGAAAGAACTTTTGAACTGCTGGAGCCGAGAGCCAAAAAAGCCAGACAAGACAATGACATGACGACTATTACGGCCATATAAGGGACTCCGTTCTTATTCAATTTGCGCAAGAAAGCCGGAGCTTGACCGTCAAGTGCCAGAGCGTGCAGGCTTCGCGAAGCGTTAAAAGTATATGCGTTGCCGCCAGATATTATACAAGTGATCAGGGCCGCATTGACGACTGAAGGCAGTACAGGGATATTCAGTCGTCGCATGGAGATCACATAGGGTGAAGATCCAGCATACGTGTCCGAGCCGTTGGTCGGGGTGCTGTCGTTTGAAGGAACGAGGATGCCAACACAGAGAGCGCCGCCGATGAAGAAAATTATCAGGCGAGTGACGATCGTGTTGAAGGCACGAGGCACCGTACGTCGGGGGTCTATGGCCTCGCCGGCAATCATTGATAGATATTCAGGACCGCCCATACAGAAGCCTGCGACATTGACGGCGTTGACCAAAGATTCTAGTCGAGTAGCAGAGGTGTTCCCAGCCCAGGGGCCTGGTTCTCTCCAGTACCGGAAGCCAAATCGACTTTTTATATGTGTCAGCGATACACTTTCGGGATTGACTTTTCACATGATACTAACTCCTGTGACGGATTACCGCCAAGCATAACCACAAATGTGTAGAGAATGAGGCCGATCGCCAATAATACTTTGCCAAGGGCCATCCAAAACTCGGCTTCTCCAAATAGGTCGGCTCGGTATACGTTGAGGGCCAGGTACAGCAGCAGGGAGACAGAAATCAATATAGCCGGCGATTGATCATAGCCCCAGTACGAGACAAGAGTGTTGATGATTGTAGCCTCAAAGATGACATAAGAAGTCTGAGCGAAGAACAGGTTCCAGCCTGCGGTCACACCGAGAGCTGGGTCGACCATGCGTCCAGCCAACTGGATGAACGAACCGTCATATGGGAACAATGTGACAATTTCAGTCTGACATTGAGCAACAGAGAAAACAACAGTGGCCCAAAACATAAAGCCAACTAGGAGACACAGAGGGCCAGAAGGTATACCAGAGCCTATAGCGACAAATAGCGCACTGTGTTTCATGTCAGTCACCTCTATCGTCTTCGGATCGATACGGTGGTCCTACGCCCCAATGGCTCCAGCGATGGCTGTGAATTGGAGTTGTCTTGGGTTCAGTCGTCGATGGTTCACAGCTTCCCTGACGGCGGTATCAATATCTGCTGCATCAGCACCATTTACCTGGTAAGATTAGTCGAAGAATGATAACACGGCAACACCTTCCCATACTATGCTGGTTTGACCAATCTCTATCGAGGGTTTAGAGCTCTCGGAATGGAAATGCTTATCATTATGATGTTGTGTATCATTTCTGGCATAAGTCGGACGCTCCATTTTGTAGCTCTGACGAGGTGATTGAATGATCAGAACGAAGAAAGTAGCTCGAAATTCGCTGCCATTATATATTCGGTCTGTATCTTGGTACTCAGCCGCCATCACACAGATGCTACGTATCTGAGAATGCTCTACGGCTCGGAATTTGGCCAGAGTGATAACCATGTTGGAGCTAACCACGCTGGTATCTTGATGGCTTACTCTGTGCCGTCGTTTCGTGGCTGAACAAACGGCAAATGGTTTGAGATAGGCCGTGGCAAAGAGGCCTCATTCGTCAGGAGTTCCAATCCTGCTATCTTCATGCATCACGATGGACATATTGTGTCCCCGCAGGTGCTTAAGGATTCTGAGATTTGACATCAACGCCGGTTTACACTCTTCGCATATCAAAGAGCGCACCAAACGAGGAGGATACTAGTGAGAATCGCAGAAGGTACAAGCGTGACGATGCGGGGTTTTCAGATGTGAAGGTCGAAGCGCAGCGCGGGTAACATCGGTATAGCCAAGACACTGATAGGAACATCTGAGCCTGCCATGTTGGGTAATTGTTCTGACCATCATCAGTCGTCTTTCAGAGGTGTCTAGATAAGGCACTAGCACCGCGCAAGGCTGGTCGGATAATGTATATGTCCATGACTAGGTATTAAAAGGATGCCGATTCTCTGCTCAAGCCGGACTCTCTCAGTCAAATTCGTCATGCCGGAATCTCTTGTTCGTATCGATGCCTCTGAGCCTCTAGTCAAAATCCTAGATGTTATTGAGCGTGATGGCGGAGTTATCGTAACCAACTTCCTCTCGGCAGAGCTCCTGCGAGAATCGATGGAAGCCAGTGAGCTCAGCTTGTGCTCTTGATCCGACCTCGCTGACCAAATGTAGTTGAACCATGTTTCTCCGGTCGCAAGCTCTATGACTCCAAAGCCACGCATGAGGAGCTAGGTGCCGACTTCTTTCCTGAAGGATCACAACGCGTCTATGTAAGACTCGGTCAAGCTCTTTGGCGTATGCTGAGTTGCAAATACTCATTCCTCCTCCAGGGACTGCTCGCGAAGATGCCAAATCAGCTGATCAAGATTATGCGTCTTCCAGTCTGGCAAGGAATCATGGCACATTTCCTAAATGATGAGTTCGCTTCATATACAGGTGAAACTCTTGTCCCTCAGAAGAGTGGCTACATGTTGGCATCAACTGCAGCCTTGCGCTTGGTACCAGGAGCTAAGCCCCAGCCATTGCATCGAGTAAGTCCAGACTGGAAATTGGCATGAGCATCTTTTGACATAGTCAAAGGACCAAATCGCCTATCAGATCAGGCCTGATCCTAGCAATCCCCTTTTCACGCCCATGGTTGGTTGTCTGATCGCGGGGTCGAGATGTACCTACAAGAACGGTGTAAGTTGCTGGGGCCTTCCGTCCTTGACCTGCTCAGCGTTGACCACATGACCATAGGCGACTGCTGTGATTCCCGGCAGTCACTTGTGGGAAGTCGACCGTGCTCCAAAGACAGAGGAAGTGACGTTCGCAGAGATGGATCCTGGTTCGGCTTTATTCACGCTCGGATGTGAGTCTGATGACATGAGATGAGTGACTGTTCGAAGCACTGCTGACCGTACTGGCATCCAGCAACATATCATGGTGCTGGGGAGAACAAATGCGGAAAAGAGGATCCCGACGCCCTGCGGACACTGTTCGCTGTTTTTGGGTGAGATTTGACTACGATGCCAATCTGTTTCTTACTGACCGTCGATAGCCAGAGAGACTACTATCGTCAGGACCAGGACGAGGTCATCTCAACTCCTCTCGAGATCGCCCGCACCCTGCCAGAGGACATTCTCAGATTGGCAGGTTACTACAAGGCTGTTGGAGGTGTTGGCTATGTTGAAGACCATCAAAACCCAGTGGAGTTCTTGCAGAATGATGAAACCGGGATTGGAAAGTTTGGGGCTGCCGCTCCTCGTGTCAATGTGTAGGAGTTGGCACATACCACGCAAGCATAATGAGAAACCTGTCAGCATGATTCATGTTCTATCTATGCTTGATTGTCTTGCATCTTTTTCGGCCCCGATGCTCGGAGTGATAATTTCCATACTTGGAAGATTTTGCCGTCTAATCGCCGTGTCATTCCGGAAGATTGCGAAGATGCATGCGATGATGATTTCTTCAATATCCAACGTCAAGCCAGAGATTTGGGAAGAACAGACCATACTTGTTCGTCCCCGTCTTCTTTGCGATCCTCAGAAGGCTGTGCGTTGTGCTTGTCAAGGTGTAGGTAGTACTGTGAAGACTCCTCATGGCCACAAAATTCATGGGAGCAGAAGGTGAGTGACGTAAAGGCGTCATTGTTGTCATCGTGTTGCGAACATCACGCGGTCGTGGATGTTGGGGAGGAAGCGACGATCCCCCAAACGCTCACCTTCTCACGAGGAGAAAAAGTGGACACTTCCAGATTCTACGGAAGCCATTTCCGTCAGTCGGCAATTGATTTGTTATCGTTTGGTCGAAACCCAGCGTGTAGTTGACGAATGCTGCAGCAGTTGTCCTTGTCTTTGCTCTACACGCGCCTTCGGAGCAGGCCTCACCTCGGAGCTTCTCCAAGATGTCCTTGTGCTACGAAGAGTCAATGACTGGATCAGCTACTGACGAACGTTAGCGGCGATGCATTGCTATCAAACTATGTCTGCTTTGCAGACTGTTCTGGCGTAGGCTTGAATCGAGCAGTAGAATCCCATACGTCTAAGCCTTGAACCGCTATCAAGCACAATTCACTCGTACAACAATCGCTTCAAGCAATGCCGATATCAGAATACACAGGGCCAAGAACTCAGATGTACGACTGCGCCCTGACCTGACTACTCCACATCAAACCCCGATGAAGATCTACACCCAATCCAACCATCGTGGGGAAACTTTGGGGACGGTAGCTTAGTCGACGCCTCTTCCTTGCAGGTCAAGGTCAAATTCGTCGTGGCTCTTATTGGCTGAGGTGACGACCATCCTGCCTTTATGTGTACAACGAACGGACGTCTACGGAATAGTGCATGATCTGCTATGATGTCGGCTTCTGACCAATCCTTCCATAAATGTGACCACTTGCGCCACGAGTAACGATATTCGGTCTCCATCTTAATCACATCAAGACATCTACACATCCACACTGACCATCATGGATGAACAAAAGGTCGACACCAAGCACATCGACGACATCGATGTCCAGAAGAATGACTTTGTTATCATCCCTGAGGCTCGTGAAGCCTATGGACCTGCTGGTAAGTATTCTTGATCGGTCAAAATTCCAAAACTGATATACTCACCATCGAAAGGTCTTGCCGGCATCTTCAGCAACTCCTATGTAGCACTATGCGCCGCCTTCTCTGCCATGGGAGGTCTGCTGTTCGGTTATGATCAAGGTGTCGTCTCTGTCACTCTCACAATGGACGATTTTCTGGAACGATTTCATGAGATTGCGCCTGGATCCGGTGGTGCCAGCTTCAACAAAGGATTGCTGACAGCGATGATCGAGCTCGGAGCCTTGTTTGGTGCTTTGAATACTGGCTGGGTTGCAGACAAGTACTCACGCAAATACTGCATCGTCATTGCAGTTGTCATCTTCGTCATTGGCTCTGCCTTGCAGACCGCTTCAGTCAACTATGACATGCTTATCGTGGCTCGTCTTATCGGAGGCATAGGCATTGGATCGTGAGTCGTGCAAGGTAGAAAACTGATACTGCAAGCATTCCGCTCACAAATACCATCCAGACTTTCCGCCGTCGCGCCCATGTACATCTCCGAGATCTCTCCACCAGAGATTCGAGGTACGCTTCTCGTCTTGGAAGAATTCAGTATTATCGTTGGCATCGTCGTGGCTTTTTGGATCACATACGGCACACGCTACATGAGCACAGAATGGAGCTGGCGTCTACCATTTCTCTTGCAAATCCTTCCTGGTCTCGTTCTTGGAGTCGGCATCGTCTTTCTACCTTTCTCGCCCCGTTGGCTCGGTGGCAAAGGTAGAGACGAAGAAGCCCTGGTAGCATTGACACAGCTCCGCCGGCTCCCAGCCACCGACCCCAGAATCCAGCAAGAATGGTTCGACATCCGCGCCGAAGCAAGACTGAAGAACGAGATTAGCAAAGAGCGTCATCCAGATCTCCAAGATGGATCCAAGACCAGCCGCATGAAGCTCGAACTCGCTTCTTGGGCCGATCTCTTCAAGAAGGGCTGTTGGCGTCGTACCCACGTCGGTGTAGGCATCATGTTCTTCCAGCAGTTTGTTGGCATCAACGCCTTGATCTACTATTCGCCGACGCTTTTCGAGACGATGGGCTTGAATTCCAGCATGCAGCTCATCATGTCTGGTGTGCTGAACATCATGCAACTCGTACGCATTCCTTCCGTACAAACCCTCGAACGATATCGCTAACACTGTTCTCCTCTAGGTCGGTTGCTCAACCTCAATCTGGACCATGGACCGTTTCGGCCGCCGTACCCTGCTCCTCTGGGGGAGCCTGTTCATGGCAAGCTCACATATCATCATCGCCGGTCTCGTGGGCGAAGGCCAGAAGAACTGGGATGCGAACGGCGGCATGGGATGGGCGGCAGTAGCTTTCCTCTTGCTCTACATGATCGCCTTTGGAGCTTCATGGGTAAGTCAACGTTCTTCTACATCTGTTTCTGAAATATCCAAAAAAAAAAAAAAAAAAAAATCCAAGGAAAACTCAATCGCTGACGTTGAAAACTCCTAGGGACCCGTACCCTGGGCAATGCCATCCGAAATCTTCCCTTCCTCTCTCCGCGCAAAAGGCGTCGCCCTCTCAACCTGCAGCAACTGGCTCAACAACTTGTTCGTCCCTCCCCTTTTCCCTCTCCGCTACATCCCTCTTCTAACACAAACCTTCCTCCCAGCATAATCGGCCTAGTGACTCCCCCTCTCATCTCCGGCACAAACAACTACGGCGCCTACATCTTCTTCGCCGCCTTTTGCGTCTTCAGCGGCATCTGGGTCTTTTTCTGCGTGCCCGAAACAAACGGCCGCAGTTTGGAAGAGATGGATCATGTCTTTAGGGATGCGGGAGGTAGCGAAGAAGAGGAAATCAGGAAGTTGAGGATCGAGAGGGAGTTGGCTGCTGGTACGCAGGCGCAGAGTGTTGCGTAGTCTGTTGTTTGCAATGGGCTAGTGAAAAGCATTTGGGAAGGGGAGCTTTTTTTTGTTTTTTACCTCCGGGTAGGTTAGAGAGCAACATGCCTTTGGGGAATTCTGTTCTTATTGAATTTTGTTCTTTCTTTTTTGTGGACAAATGGACT
Source organism: Aureobasidium sp. P6 (assembly GCA_003992365.1). Lineage (NCBI taxonomy): Eukaryota > Fungi > Ascomycota > Dothideomycetes > Dothideales > Saccotheciaceae > Aureobasidium > Aureobasidium sp. P6. The sequence continues at coordinate 41,577 of RZIQ01000066.1, read as the reverse complement.
ACTTCATCATTGGAATTTCAAGATTCCGACATGGATTCACCAATTTGCGATACATGCTGGGAGTGGTTCAGTCAACGAGTAGAATGGGCGTGAACAAATTCTGACCCGATGTCATGTCTAGAATACACTACAGTCTGTTGTTTATGATATCGTGAGCTCATTAATGCAGAAAAATGCGACCGTCAAACAGGGGAGAAGAAAAAGGCTCTTCTGAAGCAACATGAAGCAATGACACAATACCTTCAACACCAAAGCCCCAGTCCACAACATCAGCATCAAGCAAAAAGCGATGCGAGTGAACAAATACGAAAAGTCCAACCTCTCAGAGGGGCATCATGCCTATCCCACTAAAAGTGCCACCACCGCCTCCTCCTTTCTTTGATGAGCTGCTTCCACCAGCACCGCCATTATACGCGAACTTGGCCATACTACTCTGCTTCTTCGCAGCTGGTGCACGTTTCTTGGAGCCTCCAGCGGCACCTTTGCTACCTTTGGCATAGCTCGAGCGACGGGCGCCTGATTTCTTGCCTGCCCATTTGTTGCCACCGGATTCGGGGCGAGCACGTTTGTTGGGAGGCGCTACCGCTGCCCTGGGAGCAGCTTGTGATTGTGAGAATCTGGCGTTGAACGCATCGACTTCTGGGTTCGATTTGAAGTAGCCAGACTTTTCCTGACTTGCGCCCTCGAGTCCTGAGCTGAACCCCGCATCGGAGCCATATTCATCGTCATCCTCATCTTGGTCCTCGTCGCTTTCAATGTAGATTACAGTAGCGTGATTTGGGTCGTATGGTACATCTTCCGGACCTTGCATCATTGAATCAAGCTGGTTCTTGTAGTGCTTGATCAGAGGAAGCAGAATCATGCCGTAGAGGTCGACCTTCGGCGGATCAATGTTGCGAATCTTCTTCATCGCGTCCAAATTTCTGGGAAACTTGATGGCCATCTCACGCAGCATGGTATCGGAAAATGGTTGTTGACGCAAGCTTTTCTTCTTCATGATCTCCTGCATCTTTCCCTTGGCCTGTTCGACGAAAGCTGCGAGCACATCTTGGTGAACTTCATCAAGGTTGTCCATGGCTTCATCTCTGGTGATAGGAGGGCCAAGTTCTCGGTGGTTCCGCGAACGAGAATTTGTATCCGTCCGAACAGGCTCGAAAGTATCGTCCTCGTCATCAGATTCATTATAGTCTCCATCTTCGGGATCAGACACGACGAAAGTGTCCCTTTGGTAACCATTGTAGGTGGTCTCGCCACGCTTACGGCTGGGTCCTGCTTGAACAGGAGACGAGATGTTCGTCGAAGGATATTGTTGGGCTTTCTTTGCTGCCTTGGAGGCTTTGACACCAGTGCCCTGGACGACCTGTAGCTTGCGCTTGGTGCCTTTGCCACCCGCTCCTGACACTGGCACATGAAGCATCACCTTTCGCTTACCAACTCCATGGCCGAACAAGTGTTTCTTAGGCCCGGGACGAAGGTATTGGTTGGCAAAATTAGCTTTGTTGAAAACCGAAAACTCACGAATCGCATCTTCGGCTAGCAAGAGACCGAATAAACGATCGACACTCTCTCGTTCAAGATTTTTGCCTGCGCCGAAAGCTTCAAGTTCCCTATTCTCGGCATTGATGTTACGACCAGAGCCTCTGAACAAATCGATGCATTGGTGAAGAGTGACGTTGCGAATTGAGGCCGCCTCTTGGACAAGATTGATTACGGCAAGACCGAGATCTGTGAAATCCTCCTCGACCAACTCTTCTGTCGCATCACAATTGTCACAATTGTTGTTGCAGTCCTCCTTGGAGAAGCTCTCGGCAAAGTAAGCTAGCACTTGAACTCGACGACAATCTGTCTTGTTCAAACAGAATTGGGCGACTCGGCGAAGCATATCGTGTTGACGGTCTTTCTGCTCCTTGCTGCCGCTGTCATTGTCATCGATCATCTTTCGCAACGTGAACAAGTCATGAGTTCCATAGAACAAGTAACAGTCTGAGGCTGCGCCGTCACGTCCAGCACGACCGGTTTCCTGGTAGTAGCCTTCAAGACTCTTTGGGATTGTGTGATGGATGACAAAGCGCACATCGGGCTTGTCGATTCCCATGCCGAACGCAATGGTTGCAACAATCACCTTGATTAAGCCTTTTTGCCAATTTCTCTGAACCTTGCTCTTCTCTTCAGCTTCCATGCCAGCATGATAGTGATGAGCTTTGATGCCACGACCACACAGTTCTCCAGCAACATCCTCGCATTGTTTCCGTGAAAGACAGTAGACAATGCCACATTTGTTCTCGTGCTTGTCTTGGATGATTTCTTTGATTCTGTCTAGAAGAACTGATTTCTTGGGTTTGGTGTCGACATGGTACCGCAGGTTTGGTCGATTGAAGCTCTGCGAAAAGACATCGCAGCCGTTGATGCCCAGGTTCCCGATGGTGTCAACCTTGACATTCTCAGTAGCAGTAGCCGTGAGAGCCATGATGGGAACACCAGAATATTCGGTCAATACTGAACCGAGTTCCTTGTAGTCCGGGCGAAAGTCATGACCCCATTGGCTGACACAATGTGCCTCATCGATGACAATTCTTGCAAGCTTCTTTTTACGATGGAGATCCTTGAAGGCTGTCTTCATCAGACCGCTCTTGTTCAACATCTCTGGTGTGACGTATAGCAGCTGCACGAATTCCTGGACGTTTGATCTGGTGAAACAGCTTGTGATTTCTCTGCGCTCTTCCATTGATGTGCCGCCAGTGAGAGCAAACGCTTGGATGCCACGTGCTCTGAGATGCGAGACTTGGTCTTCCATCAGACTTAGGAGAGGAGAAACAACCACGGTGACACCTGAGGTTTTGCCAGCTTTGACGATTGCTGGGAGTTGGTAGCAGAGAGACTTGCCACCTCCGGTCGGCATGAGTACGAATACATGTCTGCCGGCAAGTGTGGCGTTGATGGCGTTGGCTTGATTTAATCGAAAGCCTGGCAACTTGAAAACTTTTGTGAGTCCAAGTTTGACCTGCTTGGTCCAAGGAAAGTCACCGAGTTCTTCGTCTAGCGTCTTTGGTCTCTTTACTGGAGTGGCTTTCTTCGGCCGAGACTTGGTAGCGTTTAAAGTCTGACCGAAAGCTGGTTGATCGTTCGTATGACGATGTGCACCGTGAAAAGTGGAATGGTCTTCGAACTCGGTGGCAAGTTCCATTAACTCCTCGTCATCGTCGAAATCATCACCGAACTCATCAGCGGCCTGCGCTGGGGGTGTGCCCATGATGTTGCTGAAAAAGCTTTCATCCTCCTCTTCAAACTCGTCGAATTCATCAGGCACGCCATAGTTTTCCTTATCGCTGTATCTATTGGAGTTTGTGGCATTATTACTATTGGTCGTAAGTTTTGCTGATTGTTGACGACTGTTTGATACCGTGTTGTTGCGTCTCGAGGGAGACAGTGGGCCATTATGGTTGTTGGAAGTGTAGGTGTTTCTCTCGGGAAAGTGACGGGGTGGACTAATCTCCATCACACTGGGATCTTCCATGTCTGGCTCAGACTTGACTCTTCCTGCAGGTCTGGGTGGGGTGTCTTCTACGCCAGCGAAGGTTTCGACGTGTCTGCTGTTGGAAAGTTGCGTCTGTTTGATCCTTTCAGGGCCAGGACTTCTAAGGACTTCTGTCTTAGCCCGAGGTACAGCCTGAGTGGATTTGACAACAGCAGCAGGCTTTTTGAAAGTCGACATTAGGCCAGCGGCGTCAATGTTCTGCAAAAGAGGGAGGATGTTGGTGTGGGTGTCGCGGATACGTTGCTTGAGCTGCTTCATTTCCTGTTTCTCCTTATTGGGAACTTGTTTGGCAAGCAGGGCTTTTCTGATGAGACTGGAGATGTTTCTCATTTCAAAATCCAATGCATCGAGTTGATCTTTGAAGCTCTTTAGACTCTTCAAGACTTCCTCGATCTCGCCTGCCTGCTCATAGGCTTCGGAAATGTGAAGCGGCACGTCATCCATATCGAGAGACTCCATAGCAGCCATGTAGTTGTCAGTGGCTCTTGCGTGACGATCGCCTGCCTCTACCAGCTTGGATTCAAAGTCCTGTTGGGTCCAAGAGAGGAACTTGGTGATCAGAGCATCTTCGCTAGAAGATAGTGGAGCAAGACCGGGTGATTGTGAGCCAAGTGCAGGTGACTCGGCGACACGTCTGAGTGCTGGAGTGGGCAGTGGCTTCCTGGGAGAGAGCGAAGGTTGTTTCAGCTTCACAGGAGAAGCACGAACTGGCTCTGGAACACTTTCTTGAATGTCTTCCATCTCTTCATCTTCACTGTCGAGGAACTGGGACTTGACTCTTGATTCTCGTGGTGGAGGATCTACGGAAGAAGTCGAAGATTGTACGGGCGGCGGAACGGAGCGCTTAGCTGGCGATTGGGCGACTGTAGAGTAGGGAGGAGGCGGGCCAATTGTTTCGTCGTCGATCAGATCATCAATAGACATGAAGCTGTCATCGTCATCGTCCGGTTGTTGTATCGTGTCCAATCGAGGAGCTTTCGTGGACGAGCGGCTGTAAGGGTCGGATCCGTGTCCATGACTCTTCCTCTTTTGACCGGATCTTGAATCCAAGAAAAGTCGACTCGGCGTTTGCGAAACGTCTTCGGTCAGATCGAGAGTATCGACCTTGGAGGGCAATGCAGGTGTTGTCCGGGACATGTTGGTAGGAGGGAGAAGGTTACGAAGGGCGGGCGATTGAGCGTAAGAATCGAGGCGATTGTCCAAGGTGACAGCTGGTGGTCTGGCCGATGACTGTGACAAGCGTTCAGGCAGCGAGTCGTGAGCAGGCTTGGTAGGCGAGACTGAGGCAGCGGCTCTCAACCTTGCCATATTGGCGCTCGGCTCGCCACGCGGGATCTGATTTGACGATTCTCGATGTGTGGTGGATGGTGGGAGGATTGGACGCGATGATGGGACAGAAAGACGTGAGGGTAGCTGGTCGACATTCCCGAAGGTGGTTTGCGAGAGCCGAGTCTGCGACGAGGGCCCAAAGGAAACAGGCACTGGTGGCAGCGAGGGCGAATGTTTGGGAATACACGGTTTCTCCTGTAGCAACCATGCAAGCTGCTCGCGGAGGTTGTTCTCAGTCATTGAGCATCACGAATGCTGTCGACATGGATGGCTCGTCGAGAGTGGCGGGCGCCTGTGACTGCTTGCCATCGACTCGTTCCCAATCTCGAATCTGCAACCACGACGGACGCGACTGCCCGCGACCTCACGTGTCCGGAGCTAACCACATCGAGCACCCTCGAGGCTGCCACGCCAAGACCTTTGGGTCACTCGCAGCACCCTGTTCTTTTGTGCTCTGTTGTTCATGACATCCTCCGAAACACCTTTACCCTGGTTGTTTTCATCTCAAGACCTCTGCCACACATGGTTTGACGTATTCAGCAATCCGTGTCGGGTTTCGTGACCGTGTGAGCGACACCTGCACTCATCTCGCTTGTGCGATCCTCTCGGAGAAAATGCGCCTTCTTTCTGTGACTCTTAACCACCTGCCTTTCACGTTACTTTTTCTTTTTCATATCTAAACACCGGACCACACTTGACTGTGTTGGCGACAGTACAACAAGCCTTTAGTCTCTCCTTTCCTTCTTGATTGTGACCTCAATTACTCATTTCTGCTCACCATCCTAGCACTGCATCAACATGGAAGCAGAACCGTCAACGATACCATCAAATGTCTTACCGTCGGCCGCACAGCTGTCCAACGCTTTGCAAAGCTTACACCGACAGCTACCTGCCACTGGACTCGGTTTGAGCGAGGTCTCAAAGCACCTGGCCGAGGACGTGGTGCCTGGGCTTAATGCAAGCAGTCAATCATCCCGCTACTACGGCTTCGTGACGGGAGGTGCCACCCCTGCTGCCATCTTCGCCGACAACTTGGTCACCGAATACGATCAAAATGTCCAAGTCCATCTCCCGAACGAGACCGCAGCGACTGATGTTGAGGCCGCCGCTTTGGATCTGGTCTGTGACATGCTAGACTTAGATACCAGAGACTGGACCCACAGGACTTTTACCACGGGTGCAACTGCAAGCAACATAATCGGTCTCGCATGTGGTCGTGAGCACATCATCTCAAAAACCGCAGCTCGCAATGGTGTCACTGCACATGTATCATCACTAGGCCTCATCGCTGCCATGCGGATTGCTGGAATCGATGACATTCAAATCTTGACCTCTATGCCTCACAGCTCTCTTCGCAAAGCAGCATCTATACTCGGTCTCGGACATGCGAGCGTGAAAGATGTCAGTTCGTCTTCATCGCAATACGTAATCGACTTTTCAGCTCTCGAGACAGCACTCGCAAGACCTCGCACGGCTTCAATCATTGCGGTCTCGTGTTCAGAAGTCAACAGCGGTCTGTTCGCGACCTCTGAAGGCGATATGACCTCCCTACGCAGTCTGGCTGATCAGTATGGCGCCTGGATTCACGTCGACGCAGCTTTCGGTCTGCTCGCGCGAATCCTTCCTGGCCACAACCCACACTACTCGGCTCTCAGAGCCGGTGTTCAAGGCCTCGATTTTGCAGACTCGATTGCAGCGGATGCACACAAATTATTCAACGTCCCTTACGACTGCGGTATCTTCTTCGGTCGTCACCTAGCCACCGGCACAGCAGTATTTCAAAACCCCGGAGCACCTTACCTGAATGCAGCACCGGGCTCTGTCCCCTCACCTTTAAACATCGGCATCGAAAACTCAAGACGCTTCAGAGCATTGCCCGTCTACGCGAACTTGGTCGCCTATGGCCGAAACGGGTTCGTGGAAATGCTAGAACGCCAGATCAATCTCGCCCGCACCATTGCAAAATGGATTGTTGCAAGCTCAGAGTATGAGCTTTTGCCTCTGCATATCTCTAAAGATGGAAATGACCCGCTGCAGTATGTCTACATCATTGTTCTGTTTAGAGCAAAAGACCCACAGCTGAACGAAATGTTGGTCAAGAGGATCAATGCCACGAGACAGATCTATGTGTCTGGCACTAGTTGGGGGGGTATGCCGGCATGTCGCTTTGCCATTTCGAACTGGCAGTCTAATGTGGAGAATGATTGGCCTGTAATTGAAGAGGTGCTGAAGAGTGTTGCAGCCGTGAAAAGATGTTGATCAAGCATATAGAGACCAAAGCGTCTCTATCTTGTAAACTTCACAAAGAAGGAGACGAACGCAGGTAGACTACAGGCATGTTTGGGAGCAACAATCGAATCGATACACAATTGACAATCCACGAATTCCATTTTTGCTTGCCCTTCTGATCGGTTCTTGCTTCTTCTACACGGAGCAAAATGAAAGCAATGCCCTGCCTGACCTCCGATCCTCACTCCTCATTCAGTCCTTCCACCCTTGTTTATGGAGAAAGTCTGCTCGAAATCCTTAGGCTCTCCACCACCATCCCTCCCTAGCCCCCCTCTTCTTCTTCTGATACCCGCCACCAGCGCCATGATCTTCACATCCCACAACAGCTTCATTACTGTTCCCTCTTGTCGCCCGTCCAAAAGTCCTGCCGCTTCTGCCTCTGACTTCTTCCGAAGTCGAGTTTGAAGACTGCTGAGGCTGACAGATGCAGTGATTGTCGGTGTCGCGGTTGTGTCTGCAAGAGCAGGGATAGTGGTGGTGACGAGGTCGTTTATCGATGAAATAGTACCATTTTCTTGTCGTCGAGGTGGATTTGGAGTTGAGGTGCGAGATCTGATTGAGTGGGGAAGTTGTGTCAGCGAGGGATATTCTGTCTTCTTGGAACTAGCGAAAAAATAAAATTCAAGGCACGAAGGGGAAAAAGGTCCAGAAGCGTCAACGGAGGAAAAAAAGAAAAGAAAAGAAAAAGGTCAGTGGAAAAAAAGTCTCACAAAAAGACCTTTTCTCGGTCGGATGAAAAACGTGTGTTTCATTATTGAATCCCTTCCTTCAGTCTCGGGTTCTCTGCAAAAAACAAAAATCATGTCACAGAACCACAACAAAAAAAGAGTTTCTTTTCTTTTCTTGATTCATGATTGTCCAGAGAAACAGAGATGTATGGGAGGAAGCAGATCAAAATCTGCTGCATATAGTATGGTGTATATATAAGAGACCTTTTTTTTTGCTTCCGTATGTGCTTAGGTCAGATCTCATGATATCCACAAAGACCTTTTTCGTTACAATTCATGAATCGAGTACGACAAAAACCCAAAAGAAACAGAAAAGGAGAAAGCAAGAGAGAAGACAAAGAAATGAAAAAAAGGGGGGGATATCAAGAAAGGCCACAAAAAGAGCAGATTGCAAGAGTGGAAAAAAAAGGAAAAAAAGCAGGAAGCAAGAGGAAAAGAAAAAAAATCAATCATAAAAACCACGCTTGTTATTCACCTGCGAAGCCATAATCATCATCCAGACCAAAAAGACCAATCCAATGATCCAGAAAGCGAATGCCGCATCCCACTGCGAACAGATGGAATTCTGTTCCAGCCATGCCAATGTGTCGATCGACACACCGCGGATGTTGTTGTTGTTGACGTAGCGGTTGCAGTAGGATGATACGTTGCCCTGCAAACAAAATCGTCAGTGCAAGCAAACACGACAGGGGCAAATAAAGACAAGAGCAGAAGGTAGAGAGAGAGAGAGAGAGAAAGGAGAGGTGTGAGGGAAAAAAAAAGCACACTCACGTTTCCAAAAAGTTGAATGGCAGTCTCGATGAGTCCAGCAAGGAAAAGCGCAATCAGGATGAACGAACCGAGCAACACCCACGCAGGTTGGAGTTTATTCTGCGCCAGCAAAATAATCATGATAATGACCCAAAACAGCGTAAGCGAGCCGACGGTAACGGCATAAGGGAACAACCTAGTCACCAGAAGGAAAAAAAAATCAGTTTCGAGCCCCACTCAAGACCAAAAACCAAAAGCAGAGGGGAGTTGCGAGTCAAAAACTTACCAAGGCGTTCCCAATCCCATTCTGTTCTGGATGGACATAAAGTCGCCAAAGACGCCGGTGATGAGGCCGCCGGTGGCTAGCATGACGATGGTCCACCAGTTGAGCAGGTTCTCGGGCCAGGGGTAGCGGCGTATCACCGTCACGCGTTCTCTGGATACCGTTGTTTCCGTGCGCGCCATGGTTGATCTGTGGAAAAGTTTGTCGACTGAATGCAGGAAAAAGTCAAAGAAGAGATGGAGTGGTGTGAGAAAGTGGTTGTGAAGGATAAATTCCAGTCAGAGGTGATGAGAAAGTGATGGAAGAGTTGTGGTGCTGCGGACTGAGGTTTCACAGTCAGATCACTAGTTCCAGTAGTTTTCTCAGAGACCAAATCCGTGGTTCACTGTCGTCCAGAGAAAGATGAAATGGTCAATCAACCACACAGCTTGTTCGCTCCGTTGAATGTGCGCCAGAAGCTCTGTCGCCAGAGTCTAACAAGCAGAATCTAATCGCAATATCGTCCCGATCGCAGAAAAAAGTGAATGCTTGTCGCTGAGCCGACACCAAGTGTTCGAATTCCTCAACGGCTATCTCAAAATCCCGTTTGCGAGACCCGTTTCCTTCCAAAAGTCAAAAAAAAAGGCGTGTTTGTCAACGATCGGTATGCTTGGCAAGGAAATCCGAATGGCTGGCTGCGTCGGCCGGGGTTGTGACACTCTTGGAAAGCTCGAGTTTTTGTTCACTGAACGTGGTGCTTCGAATGTTTACAAAAGAACCCTCGGGTGGAGTCCTGAATATGCAAGTAGAGAGGAAAACAGGAAAAGGATGCAGGTACACAAGAGGAAAGAAATGTATGCAGGCAGAGCGGAAAACCTGCTTGGTGGGATGCGGGAGAGGCTGGGAGATGGCAGGGTGATTTTCGTCAAGCCTGTACAGAACACAAATGTCCACGTCAGGATCTTACAAGTTGTCGTGCCTGTAAGGAGCGTCTTGACGGATGGTAGAAGAAGTTGCTTGAATTGGTTCGTCATTTTTGTTTGTTGTTCTTCTCGTTCGATGAGTCGCTCTCCTTTTCTTGTACACGCAAACCCTGAAGTCGCCTTTCCATAATCTTACACGGCCCATCTCAAGCGGAACTGGCCAAAACATGTCGCTCCCCTTCATTCGAAGCAAAAACCACCTTTCTTTTGAGATCGCCCGAACTCCTGCAAGAGAAAGAAAACAAGAAGAAGAAGCACAGAATGCAGACGTCTACACATTGCCTGCAAATATACCAAGTGACCAACGCAGCAGCATCTCGAATTGAGGAAGATCAAAGCATCTCGGGCAGATAGAAAAAAGAGTCCAGTGAAAAAATTGCCGGAATGCTTTAGTCACAAATCTTCAATCCTCGCGGGACTTTGGGTATATGCGCCCGCTCTTGCACAAATCCAAGGATGAAACCACCCGAAGTAACCAGTAAAGACGAAGCGGACGACGAGCGGAGACGATGCCAGTGGTCGCAGATTGACCATGACCGTGTTCATTTGGCCTCCTCGGCATGGATGAAGTAGGCCTTGGCGACTTCATAAGCGGACCTGCGACGAAAGAGTCAAGTCAGAAACCCGTCAATCGTAGAAGAGTAAGTCGTGTGGACATACCAGCAGATAGCAGTGCTGGGCGCAGCAGTGACAACTCTAGCCTTCATACCCCTGAAGAAACCCTTTGCGCCATCTCTTCGCGCGATAATGCCAGCAGCGTCGAAAAGACCCTTGGCATTTCTAATCTCAACATCGGTCGAGCTGCCTCTGGTTTGCAGCAGAGTCTTGATGACATCGAGAGGAGTCGTTGCAGCGGCGGCGATACCACCGGCGAGGCCGCCGGCGGTGCAGTGGGTCAAAGGGTCGTAGCCAGGACGGCGGTGCATGAATTTTGTGATGGATTCGTAAGCGGTAAATTGGAGGGCGGTGAATGGGACGGTCATGGCGAGGGTGGTGGGGTAGGAGACGTAGAAGGCGCGGATGCCCTCGTTGCGGAAGACGGAGCGCGCGCATTGGGTGATGGATGTGTAGACACTGCCGTGGACTTGCATGCGCTGCTTGATGACTGCGACGGTTGTGTTAGACAGCTGGACCAGAAGACGTCGCGGCAGAAAGAGCGCATACCGTCAAAGGGGTTCATGAAGGCGTCACTTGCGATGGTTGCACAGGCACCGCTGGTTGCTGTTGGCGACTCGTCAGTACTCGGGGGGTCCGCAAACAGGAAAAGTGTCCAATTCTCACCTGCTGCGAGAGGGTGGTGGCCTGCTGCGTTTCCACCCATCTGCTGCTTGACGACCTCGTACGTAGCAAAGTAGACGGCGTGCGCAGGCCCAGCGCCCACAATGACACTCGACAAGCCCCTCCATAACGACAGATAACCCTCAGCTCTTGAGATGGTAGCGATGGCGTTTCCAAGGCCGGTGTAGATGGCCGCAGGCGTCGGACTCATGACTTGCATTCGCGTCTGTGGTTCGGAAAAAAGGTCAGCAGTCGTCCTTCTCTCATCGACAGGCGCGCAGGCCAAAACACACCTTCAGCAAGTCAATTGGGTACATGACCGAATGCTCGGCGACACCGGCAAAGGCGCCGGCTGCCATGTTGGCCGCCAGACTGAAGTTCGGCGGCAATCCCTCGTAGCTGTACACATGTCGCCGTCAGCTGAAGCGTTCTTGTCGTTGGAAACAAAAAAGGATGGCCGAGTTGAGCTCACTCATATTCGTTGTCCTCTTCCTGGACGACCATCTTCTCTTGCACGGACATGTGTCCGATGGTAGGAGCCAGAGATTGAGAATCCAGGTTGGCCGTGTCGCACAAGCAAAGAGTCGCGGAGCTTTGGAGCGGTATGCGCGGGCAGCAGCCTTGAAGTGTATGCGGCAAAAGCGATGGGCCTTTGTTGGAAGCTTTGCAAAACTTGGGTACTAGTGACGCGCCGATATTTCTCAAAGAAAAGATTCCAGAACCCCGAGTTGTTGGTTCGTCGTCGATTGACCAAATGTTTTTCTTCTTCTTCTGCAAAACGTATGTTCGCTTGATGCAAAACAGGAAACAAACGGATCTCGTTCTTCTTCCACCAAGGGCTCGCCGGCACAAAGATCAAGAAGGCGCTGTCCACCATCAATAATCCATGGCACTTGCCGTATGACGATCGATGCTTCCCAGCTATCAACGAAGCCTCGGACCTCCCGCGTCCCGGGAAACCTTCGACGCTCTTTCTAGACAAACTATTCGACCATCTCCGCGCTAGCTGCCATGGGAATTTGTAAAAGAAGATACAGCTTTCATCTGCCACCGAACCAAGTCCGAACGTTTGTCAAAACATGCTGACCTCTGTCTCGCTGCCATTCTCATGCCCAATCGCCATCTATATGGTCCATCATGCCGTCAGTACATACACATATCAACAAACACACGAGTACCCGGCATGCAGACACAATGATCGGCTAAATCCGCAATATAGATTAAACGAAACATTATCAATCAGATAACTCAAAACGACGCGGGAAAGCTAGGCGACCTCTGCCTCCGGTGTCGCTTGTGACCTGTTTGCGGAAATGCTATCCGTCCAGAATGTCACTCTTGCTGTCACTCCTGTCAGACATGGCGAGTTTATGACACGCAACACATCTCCATGGTCCATGCAAATGCTATGACACTTTGACAGACCGTCAGAAGCCTAGCAGTCGCACCGCCCATACCAACGCGGGAATGCCACCACATCTCTGATACTTCCCACACCAGCCAAGTAACACAGCAATCTATCAAAACCCAATCCAAACCCTCCGTGCGGCACGCTGCTATAACGTCTCAAATCCAAATACCACTCCAATGTGCTTGCATGTGCGCCTTCGTACAGCTTGTGATCAGGAATCTCGCTTTCGCCAGCAGCTATCTGTTCTGCCGTCAATTCACGCAGCATACCACGCTCTTGCATGACCTTTTGGATAGCACTCAGATCGTGCTCGCGCATTGAGCCACCAATCAATTCACAGAGATCTGGGACGAGCAGGTCAAAGCAAGCGACCGTGCGGTCACTGCCAGGTGTTTTTGACATGTAAAAAGGTTTCTGCTCAACCGGGTAGTCGGTGATGAAGACAGGCTGGCCTTTGCCAAAATGTTCGGCTAAGAAGCGTTCGTGTTCAGCTTGAAGACCTTCTTCCCATGACGGCGTGAACTGGAAGACTGTGCCCTGCTTGATGGCTTCTTCGAGTGTTTCGATGGCTTTGGCGTATTGGACTCTAGGCCAGCTGGCTTTGGCCATGCCTTGCCAGCGACGAGAAAGCTCTGCTGAACTGACTGCGCCTTCTTCGGCAGCTTCTTCGGAGGTTTGGGATGACTTTGCTTGCAGGATCTGCTGGACTGTGTGCGACCCTTGCAGGTCTCTGGCCATGGTCGACAGCATGTTCTCGATCAGATCCATGACTTGGTTCGCGTCATCCACGAAACACATCTCTCCTTCCAACATATAGAATTCGCTGAGATGACGAGGCGTGTCACTCTTTTCTGCTCTGAAAGTTGGTGATAGAGTCCATACATTGCCGACAGACTGTGCCAACGCTTCCAGATGCAATTGTGATGACACTGTGAGATACTTGGGTGTTCGGAAAAAGTGCTCGACCTCACCACTGTCGGATTTTTGAGGGCTGTCCTTGGAAGCGTTGGAAGATACTGTAAAGACCTCGCCTGCACCTTCACAATCTGACGAAGTGATGATTGGTGGATGTGTTTGGACAAAGCCTTCCTTGTTGAAAAAGTTTGTGATGCTGCCAATCACTTGTGATCTGAGATGGAGCACTAAAGCGTTGAATGGGAGTCGAGAGCGTAGATGTGGCAAAGTTCTCAGAAACTCTGGACTTTGATATTTCTTCTGGATGGGGTTTGTCTGAGGAGATGATGAGTTTACGTTGCGTTTGAGAAAGGAGAGACAACCTACTGTTGCATCATTGTAGCCTAGTTTTGTGGCTTCCGATACTTGAAGCTCGTGTGTCTGGGCTTTACCCGGAGGACATTTTGTCCACTGGCCGCGAAGTTTGATCGAGTCTCCTGTAGACAGTCTGAAACCAGATTAGTTGGTTCTTAACGCCAAAATTCGATCATGCTGCAGTATGGACGTACGACAAAGCTTGATCCGGCGTCAAAACAGCCTGGACTGGCTGCAAAGAAGAACCATCTCCAATGGCAGCAAAAGCTATACGCTTCTGTTTGCGAATAGTCCGCACATATCCATTCACTTCTATCTCTGACGAGTTGTCCTCCGTGCTTTCGGCAGATGACCTAAGCAACGAAGCGATGTTGGCAGGTTTTTGCAGAGTCGATAATGGTCGAATCGAGGTGATTGTCCCCCAGGTACGACATCTAAGACCGCGCCATGTCTTCATGCCGAATCTGATGTTTCAAAAGGTAGGCGAAAGATGTGAGTGTCGAGTTTTCGTCGCGGTTTCTAAGGATTTCAAGTCTGGTTCTTAAACAGAAGCAAGACCTTGGTCTGTGCTCAATACCATGTTTTGGAAGACGGTGTTGAACATTACTTTGCGAAAGCAATCGCATCGTGCTGCAATTACCATTGGTAGAGCAGTGAATCGAAATTTTGAGCCTCAACGATACATGTACGAATGCAATGAACCGGACAGATCATGTAGGTGGTGGACGCCCCATACATCATCATGAAGCGTCAGTACATTGAGACTACTACCATGGTGTGTCTTGAAATTCTGTCGAGTATACATCTGACACAAGACTTCGATTGAAGGACAAGAGGTGTATGTGGCACATTCTGACTCGCATGGGCATACGTCCCTTGCAGGAAGCCTGGATCGCGCCTTCTGTCGAGCAGTATTAAACCACCTCCTATGCAACCATGGGTCGTCCTCGATACCTACAGACATACCACAAACCTCAAGCATCTATCTTCCGTCAGTCGTGACAACTGCTGCAATGCAGAGTCGACTCTTTTTCCTGCTTGTTTGCAACCTGGCTCTCGCACTTCCATTCCATCTACCCGTCTTTAATAATCAGCAACCTCTATTGGCATATGACACTCCTCAAACAGCGCGAATACCTACACAGCACTTGGAACGCATCCCAAGATCTGCGGAGCTTTTGTTCACTGCTAGCGACCATGATCATCTGGTTCACGTCTGGTTGCCGCTTCAACAACGCATCTACACCCGTACATCCTCCAAATCAGGCTTTGAAGATTGTTGAACTGACACAGAACTTCTGCAAGACTACCCTGTCTTGCCCTTACATCCAACGTCTGCGCGCATCACCAATGTGCTCGGTCATTCATTCGAAGCTGAAGCCCGACTCAAGCAAGAACAGGTCACATGTGTTATCGTAACCAGAGCATTCGCGCAATCTGGCAGCATCAGGAAAGAGTTGCCAGATGAAATCGTACTCTTCCAGGAAGCAGACGGTGTAGTAATACTGAATGAAGCGAGTTCAGGTTGGTATTTGGGCGACCAAGAAGTCGAAAGTTATGAATGTTTTTGAGAAAGGAAGACAGCTTGAATTGGCCCGAGATTCTGACAGCATGGTCTCTGTTGGATATGATGGACGGCCAAGTCGTGAGAACAACTTGAGAGTTGGATGTACCGCTGGGTTTTGATCGTTCGAATCGTATTCTCGTCACGCGATATGGACCTTAGAGGACATATCAACCACTTTCTAGACACTGACAGATTCACGTAATCAACAGCGTAAGAGGAGACCAAGATACTGATAAGGTCCATGCTATAGAATTTGTTGATCGAGCACGCATCCATCTGACTGCTGCAAGTAATCCACTCTACCTCTTGAGGTCTCGCCAAGACTTTCACTTTCGCCCCGCAATCGCCCATCTCGAAATCTTGTCGCGAACCATTTCGGTCATTTCTTGTATTTTGTTATCACAAATTTGAAGTGTACTCAGCGCATATCGTCAAGTCACGGTTCTGGATTGGCTCTTTGACCTTTGATGGAGAGCTCACGTGAAAGAAAGTCAGGTCCAGATAAATCTGCCGGAAGCTGAAACAATCTTTCACCATGGACGACCAACAACATGACCTTTCCTATCCGGATCCTGCTTCTGGATACCATCTAACTCCCTACCCTGCCGTTTCACACCAAATCGATCCATACAGCTATGCTTACGCTGCTCCGGAAGAGGACTACTATCCTCAAATGCCACAGCCTCTTATGCATGAGGGCTTTATCCCGCTTGGCCCGCAGCCTTTGATGCATGAGGGTTTCATGCCCAGGCAGGACATGGATGCTGATTCAGATGTGGACGAAGATCCAAGTAGCGGGTATGGTGCTTTGCAGGCACAATACGGTCTGAACTTTGTTTTGAACCCGCAAAGCTCTCACGCCGATTTTCAGCCGCGTCATCACTTTGATGATCTTGATCAGATCATATACGAAGACGACTCTGAAGGTAAAGATGCCCAGCTTGACCATGATGAGCGCCAACTTCTGGATGCGAGAGACAACCCTCGGGTCGATCCCGACTTTGCCATGTCCGATGCAGATGGCAATAGCTCAGACGACATGTCCATCAACTCTGACTTACTCAACGACATTCTGGATGAAGAAATTGCAGCAGGTTCGGCTCGTGGACGTGGTAAGGGGCGTGGTCGTGGACGTGGACGAGGCACAAGGGGTCGACGTGGCTGGAAATGGGCCATCAAGGGTACAGAGCATGATCCCAAATTTGCTCGTGGTGGCGGCAGAGGTCGAGGTCGGCCTAGAGGTAGCGGTGTGCCTCGAGGAGAAGGTAGGCGCAAGACCGACAAGAGGAATACTGTAGCAGAACCCGATCCAGAGTTCAAGAGGTTGCAGTCGCTCGCTACGCAAGCCTTCCTTAACAGCAACTACGAAGCCGCTGCAGAGTATGCCCGAGATGCTGTCAAAGCCAATCCGGAGATTTTCGCGGCTCACAGTCTGTTGTCCGAAATCCTCCTCGCTCAAGGCAAAGATCAAGATTCGTTGACTGTGCTTCTGCATGGTGCACACACAAGAAGAGATCCTGCTTTGTGGTGGACCGTTGCGGAGCGGACTCTGGAACTGGCTGGAGATAATCGCACACCATCGGTCTTGGAACAAGCCATCTATTGTTTCGCCTGGGCCATCAAACTAGATCCGGACGATTATGACGCTCGTCGAGAAAAGCTCAACTTGCTTCTGGAATCCGATCAACCTGCGAGAGCTAGGGGAGAAGCCAAGATGATGGTCCGTCTGAAACCTCACGACCTCAACATTGTCAAGCAGTATGCCGACTTGTGTGCCTTCTCAGGCAGTCTTCCTGAGATCAAAAAGGCGAAAGATGCCTATGATGTCGCAATCAATTTCTACTTCAAAGGCAGGTCACTCGGTGTCCCAGAAGCGCAATGGTCACATCTCAATGTCTATCTCGATTTGGTCGAAAAGTGTGAGAACCCTGCCCAAGCAGCATTCCACCTCAAGAAGCTCTCGAGATGGCTGCTCGGAAGAAAAGAGGATACTTTCTGGGATGATGTGACCGCGGACGACAGAGAGTTTGACGATGACGATGTGCCGCGCAGGATACAAATTCCAGAATTCAAGTACAGCCGATTTGCCGGTCAGAAACAAATGTACGGCGATGGACTTCCCTTGGAGCTACGCGTCAAGCTTGGCCTCTTTCGTGTCAAGATCAGTCGAGCCGACCTGCCCGAAGCAATGCGCCATTTCCAGAAACTACTCGACCTCAAGAACGAAGTCGCAGAATTCTACGATCTCTTCAGAGATGTTGCTGAAGGTCTCATCGAGCAGACTTACTATGCAGAAGCAATTCTCTTCTACGAGCCCATCCGATCAATACCGGAAGCTTGCGATCATGACTACTACATGAAACTTGCAGACTGCTACATGATGTTCAATCGCAATGCAGCTGCCGAATCATGCTGGAAATTCATTGTTGACCATGACCCTGAGGATATCAAGTCTCGTATTGCTCTGGCCAAGCTTTACGAGTCTGAGCAGAGAATGGCAGAAGCTGTTCCTCTTGTGCATGAGGTTATCAGGCTTGGTCGCAGTGATGCGGTCAGAAAGGCGAAAATTACGGTCGACAAGCCACCTCCACCACGTACTCTTGCTCCATTGATGCCACGACCCGATCAGCCATCTGCGCCTCCAGTCAGACATGCCGGTCCTGTGTCTAAACATTACTCACTTGGACCCATGCCTGAAGATGGAAAGGACGGTGACTACCAAGAAGAGGGAGAAGGAGACGACGACGATGAGGATATGGAAGAAGACGACGAAGAATCACTACCCGTTTTACGCCCAAGCAAACGCGGCCGACCACGCACCAAGAAGCGCGATGCCGCCAAACCTCGCAGATCCCAGAAATTGGAACGACTGCAACATCAAGGCCAACGCATAAAAGCCAATCACGTCCTTGTCGTCTCCGCCCGCGAGAACCTGCACGAAGACGAAGACTCACTCCAAACCTACTTTGAAGCCGCCCAAGAAATGATTGACGACTTCAAGACTGTCAAAGTGTTTTACCCAGGGCGTGACAAACACATCAAATTCACGGGTTATGGGCGTAAATCGCAGTCTTCGCTGATTGCCGAGATGGAGGCAATGAAGAAAAGAATCACGACCGAAGATGGTCTCCAAGACGAAGAGCCCACAGATGAAAGCGTACCCGACAACTTCCACGACATCAAATTCACACAATGGCTAGACACGTTTTGCGAATACGCCCTACTCGTCGCCTCGAAACTCGCCGACCGCGAAAAATGCTACGAGATTTTGAACACGGCATTTGGGTGTACTGTATTCTACCATTCCCTAACACACAAGACACAGATCCATGCCACGTGGATGGCTTGCGCGTTGATGCTCAACGACGAGCAAAAAGTGTGCGAAACGGGTCGATTTTTCATCACAGAGTGGCCGCACTCGGGCGCCGCATACCAACTCTTTGCCGCCGTGAATCGCCTGTTTGCCGGCTACAGCAATTGGTTCAACAGCGGGCCAACCCAAAAATTCATCCTCCGCCAAGTAAAAGCACTGGATTACGCACTTTTGGATCCAGAGTCTCGCGCCATGTATGCATTCACGGGTCAAGAACGATCATCCTACACCAACGCCGGCAAACGCAATCCCAACCCTTTTGGTCTCGTCGACCTCGACGCCGGCGTGCTTTCGCTCTACGGCCATATAATGGCGGCGGCGCAATCGTGGACGTCGGCGCTAAACTATTACTTCCGCGTCTTGACTCTGGATCCTACCAACATAGCCATCAATCTGTGCATAGCGACGGCATACATGCAAATGGCCATGAAACGCCAAACGGAGAATCGGCATTGGCAGATTTACCAAGGCGTCGGGTTCTTGCAGAGATACGTGGATCAGAGGGTCAAGAGCGGCAGGGCTGTACATGAGCAAGAGGCCGCGTATAACGTGGGCAGGTGTTGGCATCTGTTGGGCATCATGCATTTGGCGGTGCCCGAGTATGAAAAGGCGCTCAAACTGGCTGAGAGGGTCAAGGAGGAGGCCATCAGAGAGAGGACTAGGGATGCTGAGGTGATGGAGACGGAAGAAAAAGAGGAGGAGGATGGTGTTGATGAGGGAGTCGAGGAGTTTACGCAAGAGGCGGCGTTTGCATTGATGCATATCCTGGCCATGAACAATAACGAAAAGGCTGCCAGGAAGATTGCGGAGAGGTATCTGGTGCTCTGAGTGAGGAGGGCAGGGGTGAAGGGCGTTCTCTGACAAGTACAGAGTGGTAGGAGTTTATGTTGTGATGGTGTTTTTTGCTTCTTTTGGCTGGTGGAAAGGATTAGGAGTTCATACTAATCAGATGGGGGACATCAACGCTGGTGTTGCAGAATACAAATACAGCCAAGTAATGTCCATTCTTATATACATCAACTTCTGATCTCTTCCTCTGTGACTTTTATATAACCATTGAGCCCTACGTATATACAAGAAAGAAACAGCATCACTATTCGCTACATCTAGATTCTCTACCGCACTCTTTGCTTCAATCAAGGTTACGCCCTTGTTCAACATACATCTCGACTTCCTCATCCGATGGCCAGCCGCCCCAGTCTTCAGCCTGCTCGACCAGTGCTGCAACTCTCGCAACCTGCTCAGCAGAAGCCGAAGCTCCAAATCCATCGTTGTTATCTTGGCAGCTCGTCACTTCCCATCTGTCATCCAAAAACACACGCAACGCTGTCAGCGCTCTTCGCATCAAAATCACACCTCTCCGATCCATGTCACGACGTTCCGCCAGCTCGACACGATACTTGAACATCCAGATGACAAGCTCCTCAAGGCCGTCAAAGTCACGCAGGAGACCCAAGGCACGAATGTAGATGTGCAGAAAAGCTGGTCGAGGAGTCACCAACAGGCGCGGCAGTTCGACAGTGCCCTCTACGGGCTCGACTAGAGAAGATTCTGTGTCGTTCGCGCCTTCGACGAGAGCATACAGTCTCCTTTTCAGCCAAGCAGGACCTTCTCGAAGCATGATATTGGCATCCGAAATAAGTCTCTGAGTAACGGTCGAGACGTATTCCTGTCTGGGTCCATATTCTTGCAAAACAGTTCGAGCGGCGCTGGCTGCATGGTCCGTGATTGTACAGATTGTCATCAGTATATCTTCGTCCGAGTCCAGATGATTTTCCTTCATGGTTTGTGTGACTTGGCGCGCGAGATTGAAGGCCATAATCTTGTCGTGTAGCTTAATCTCCTGCTTCGAGGATTCTTCGCTTTGCAAGTATAACCTACGCCAGCTCCATCCAAGAGCCGGCGCGGATGTTCGCGCCAAGGCTTTAAAGACGCAGTTCCATGCCGGAAGATGCGATCGTCTGTGCTTGACAAGAAGATAGAGAGCTTGAACCAAGGATTGTCGAAGGTCGAAGGTGCTCTTGATCAGAGTTCCATAGTGCCACTTGACACGGCCCGAGTGGTCCTGAAGTGTGCTGTGGGGAAAGCGGCAGAGCAAGTGGACGTAGGAGGTGAATAGACTGTTAGACACAAGGGTCAACTGCTGAGTGTCGTCAGAAGCATGCAGCAAAGCATTGGCGGCAATGTGATTCTTGTGGGCGCTTGTCTCGAGATAGGTCAGGCCCTCGACGAGCGATTCGGCACTGTCGAGTAACATGGCGAGAATGCCGTCAGAAGGCAAGATGTCGTCTTCTCGCATGTGATCGTACAATTGTTGAATGGAAGGAATCTCGGCACGAACGTAAGTCAACTGGTGAGCAGAAGATGGCAGAGAGCCAACTTCGATTGTGTCTCCAGGGTACAGGTCTCTCAGGCCGTCATGAGGAGCTTCGTGACCAATGTTCTCTGGGCCGAGCACGAGCCTCTTCCGATCTTGTATCAAAACTTCGAACATGGCATGGTAGATGCGTCGGTCGGGTGGAAGAGTTTCGTCCTGATATGCCAGAAAACAGGCCCATGCTTGTTGGGTTGTGCGAGTTGTTTTGATGCGAGCAACCCAGAGGTCTGCTACGAGATCATGACGCTTGCCAGTATCTTTCAGAAGCACTCTTTTCTGGATGGTCGGGCTACGGTCCGTATCCCAGCCGGCATAAAGCATAGCTATCTGTTCCCAGGTCCGAAAAGGGTAACCAGCTTCCTGCATGCTGAGCAAAACTTGGTGGGCTCGACTGACACCATACTCGAGACCGACGTGTGCGTCCATGCCTGTGCGATCCTCTTTCCATGGAGGCCAAGAAGGAGATTTGAGTCGAGCCCACTCCCGCTCGCTGGCCGTCTTGTTGGTAGCTAGTTGGACGCGTGTGACAGCGCGATAGCCTGTCCTGTTTATGACCAGAGGAGGATTGTGAGCAGCCATGTGCTGTAAGACGAGGGCTTGGGCGGCCTCTTGGAAGACGACATTCTTGAAAGGACTGATGCGACATGGCTCGGCGAGGTAGTGGAGAGCGCGGTTGAAATGATGCGATAGGCGGGCAACGGACGAGCCAGGAATTGCGTCTTGGTGGACGACAGACTGATGATTGCCAGACAAGCGAAGATTTTGCGTTAGGAAATGGGCAACGAGTGGGATAGCAGCAGGCCAGACACGATGGCAATGGCGCAACAAAGCGACAAAGGTGGGAAGGAGGTGATGGGTCGAGCGGTCGTCGGTAATCGAGGCCCAGCGTGAAAGATGGGCTAGAACCAGACGGAGTGCCTCGGGACGGATGTGACGACGAGCAAGAAAGCGAGTGTGGACGAAGATAGGGACGTCGTTTTGGATCAGCAAGCGGGCGGCAGATAGCGAGTCTGGAGTGGTGAGAATGTCAAGATAGCGTCTGACATGGTCGTCTTGGTAGCCCAGCTTGTTCAAAGCGGTCTTTTCTTGGTTGGTGAGTGGTGGAAGGGCCAAGTTGTGGCTGAGCAGTTGGAGACGGCGGTGGAGGATGCTTTGCAGCGAGTTTGGCCTGAGATTCGACACGAGGGAAAAATGGGGTGCTTCCGAGCTGGCGGGATTTGGACTGTCGAGGGATGTGTTGATCCGAGGCAATTGCTCGATTTCGAGGAAGGAGTCGTCGCCGGGGAAGGCGTGCTGCTCGGCTGCAGCGATATAATCGCTGTTCACATGGCTGCAATTGGAGAAGGAGCGACGGGCGGTGTTGGCAATTCTCCCGGGAGAGAAAGGGTCGAGTCGGATAGCATGTTGGGCCCGTCTACCGAGGGACAGCAAGCCAGCAACTGGCATTCATCAGATCGTGCGCAGGAGCTCCGCTGTCGAAAGGCAAGAATGACAATATAATCATCTCTGTTGCTCATGATTTCTGAGACACGGGCAGAGCCAGAGCAAACAAAGCAAAATGGCAGGTGCGGAAGCTGCCGATCGCAGCTTCCCTTCGCGGATGCAAGGGCCACGTTTGGCAGAGGATGAGAGCAGAGCATTCACTTGTTGTCCAATATTCGTCCGTCTTCTGTCGCTGTTGCGCTTTTCTCATTGCACTTGCCGGACAAGAACTTGGAAGCTACACGCTAGGAAACAAGTGGTGTTGGGCGTCTGAGTGCTTCCTGCCAAAAGCCGGGGCAGTCCAGAGTGCAGTACAACGCGTCTTCGCTCTCTGCGACTTTTGCGACCTTGACGCGGGGACAAGACCATCCATCACCATGACCTCGCACCCCATCACCAACGGCGATCAAGTCTCGGACCATCCTGTCGCCAACAACGACTCGTCGCCTACTGCCATCAAACGGAAGCGATCAGAATCCGAGCACCCCCAGCAACCACAATCAACCCTCTCGTCGCAGCTAGCCCAGGACCTTTACGAGCTGCTCCAAAAGTTGATCGCGTCCTCATCCAACCGTCTCTTGCTTCGCATACTGACCCCTACGACAGAGATGATCCCTCGCCGTCCGTCTTGCAACTCCCGCTTCCAAACGCGTCGCGACTCACCCAAGCCGATGCTCCATCCACGAAGCGTCCGAAGCTCTCTGCCGCCGACTCCTACGACACCATTGCCTCGCGCCTGCAGAACAGTCTCTACTTGAACCTCGATGAATTCGAACACGACCTCGACGATGCCTTGAATTCCTTGTTTGAGCCTTTCAAACCCAAAGACCGATTGAACAACGGACAACGTCTCTCCGACCAAGACATTTTGTCCATGCAGCGACTCACCGACTTCCGTACCTCTGTAAAGAGCCTCCTGAACCGCGAGCGATCCAAGCATACCCAAACACCCGTCAAGAAAGAGGAGGACGATGCCGAACCAGACAAGCCTACAAACACGGTGCTCACTCTGTACGGAAACGCTCCCCAGCCGAAACAGCTCTTCTCCAGTCTCCAACAACCAAACCTCTCTATTCACGGCCCCGATGTGTCAATTGAAGAACTGGGTTTGCCCACCCTCATCTCGGCCACAAAGGTCGTGCCCGTCTTAGCCAACGATGCCTTGGCTTCGCGCAAAGCAATTCCTACCTTTGCAGATGTATTCCCTCCGCCTGCGAGTCTACCTCCTCTCAATCCTCCAAAACCAACCAGACACTCCTCGTCCAAGACTTCGACAATCTCATGGTCCACAGGCGAACTTCCCAAAGCTTCGAGAAAGGCTGGCTACACGTTACAACCTTTGACAGTGGGAAGCTGGGTTGGTTATGGTGCTGTCGAAACAAAAGAATCCGCTTCTGCAATCAAACGCAGGCGAAGAGAAAGTCTTCTGAACGGCCAAGATCACTCCAAGCCTGTTGAAGAGGTCACTCCTGCCGACATTGTTGCACAAGAAAGCGCGCTATTCCGTGCTGCTTATTCAAGTTTTGCACCGACCCAGGACAACTCAAAAGCTTTGGTGGCCAAAGAGACAAAGGACATGGTTTGGTGGCACAGACTGGGCCAGAGGCGATTTGATGACCACTTTGTGTTGGATCCAGCTCTGCAAGAGTCCCCCTTCCCTGCGGATCCTGATGAGTCTGTTAGATTGGACACCGAGGAAACTGCTGCTGCTGTTTCTGGTGCTGACGATCTCGAAGCGATACAAAAGGCAATCGAAGAGTTCGACGAGGATGCTTTCAAGCCGACTAACCTCAACACCATCTCGACCATCAACGAAGAAGAACGCGAGGTCGATCAAATGCTTGCCGACATTTCAGATCTCTTGAAGGCCCTGTCGTCACATCAACGTATCCGCAACTCATACATCCCTACTGGTTCACGCAATCCTGCAAGTCCCAGCCCATTGTTGAGCGCCCTGGTCGGTTCATCGACCGTCCCATCGGCCGAAGAGAACGAAACATACAGAGCTTTGCGATCACAACTTGCCCAGTTGATCTCCAACCTACCACCATATGCTGTTGCCAAACTCGATGGTGACAGATTTGCAAGTCTGGCTGTCAAGAAGAGTATCGTCATTCATGGCAAAGAGTACCGTGGTGTTATGGAGGAAGATCCACTCACTCGTGCAATTCGCAGCTCGGCTTTGCAGGCTGCTGCTGCTGCCCAGAAGCCAGAACCAGCACCTCAGTATGGACGCACACCGTCTGCTACCAGTCGTGCCGGTCAGGCATCCACAAACTACTACAACAACAGCTCCAGAACACCAGCTAACAACTACCGTGCTGGAGCTCAAGCCTACAATGCCCCTGCTACTGCTCCTCGCACTGGCTATCCAAACACCTACACTACCAATCCCAATGGCCGCTCTTCTTTCAGTCAAACGCAGTATTATCCGCAGGGTGGTCAGCGATCGACCTATGCCTCACAGTACAGCGCCCAAACTCCTCAACCCTCCAATCCTGCCCGTCCAGGCTTCAATGTTCCTCAAACTGCTTTTGCTTCGCGCACCAACACATCGACTCTTGCAAATGGCACTCCTACAGCTGCTGCCTACACTCCGCAGAACTACGGACAAACAAGACCAACATATGGCTCAGCGAGCACTCCTGTATCGACACAGCAGAATCATCAATCGCGGCCGCAGACTTACGCTTCTACCCAACCCCAGTCATCATCGGGTCGCGCGACTCCGACCTTTGCCCAGCCTCAAAATTCAAACACGCCATCAGCAGTGGGTCCCTCGGGCTTCCACAGCACTCTCACTGCTGAACAGCAAAGCGTGATGATGGACAGACAGCGTGCAGCATTGGCCATGCAGGCACAATCTAGGCTACCAGCGCAGACAGCACCCATGATGGCGGGCAGTCCTGCAGCACCGCAAGCTGCCATGCAAGCACCAACACAACAGCCCAACGGGTCATTGTAGGAAGTGATGAAAATCCTCACGGGGCAACTATAAAGCGCAGTTGAATCCTGTGGTTCACTGTAGGAAGTGATCGAGAGTCTGAAAGAGCAGTGCGGGAACGCTCTTACCTGAGCAAATGCTCCTCCATTCTCGACTTTGCTAGTTCACAAACAGGGCAAGTAGATGTCCGACCATGACAAATACGAACAAGATTGGCTATCAAGCTCGCGAAATCAATACGATCGTGTCCATTCTTTCCTTCTCACCGGTTTCGATTTGTTTTCATGTGCCGTCCAAAATCTACACAACTTTGCATAACACGACATTATGTGCCTGATCGGTACCAACCCTTCCGTCCACGGCTCAGGAACACCTTTCGGCGATATCGGATGTTATGTCAGCCGTGAAGGTTTTCCTGTAGCGGCCCCGCCATGCCAAACTCAATGGCTAAAAGCTGGGGGAAAGTGGGGTGTGCATGTCATGACGTTTTGACCATGGTGACAATGTGGTCTTCGCTGCATACCGCTGATTATCAAGCAGGTTTCGGCAAAGCGATGATAGGACAGAAACTCTATGGTGTGTAGTGTACTCGTGAATCCGCAGACCAAGGTTCAACAAGGTTGTCCTTGCTTGGCTGCAATGTCTCAGATGACTGCGGATATGGACGTCCATTGCAGAAGATGGCTGGTATGGACATCGATGCCTTGCGTGGATCAGGCTGGGGTGCATGGATAGTCATTGCCGTGTTCCATCCTCTCGACGTCGGTGCATTGCAAGTTGAGAAACCCGGGCTATACAAAGTGGGCAGCCGGGTCTAACGGCTATTCCATCTTTACGTCCATGCAACGGATCAATAGACATTACCGGCGGGGTAGCCTCATCGCGATCCGAGCCATTAGAGCTCACGGGTAGATGATGTATAAGTAGGACCACAGTCTGCCGTTCGTCACTGGTTAGATGCTTCGTTTCTCTACCTGTTGTCATGCTCTCCTTCTCAACCCTCGTAGGTGCCTTTCTAGGTGCAGCCTCTTTGGCTGCTAGTGCTGCTGTACCAGTTGCTCAGCCTTTCGAGCATGTAAAGGTTAAAAGACAGTCTGCCAATGCCACTGGCAGCAGTGGCCTGGAAGTCGATTTGGGATATGAAGTCTACGAGGGTTACAACAACCAGACTACTGGTTTGAATGTCTGGCGAGGGTATGTCAAAGCACGTCTGTCATCAATGACATACTAATCTTTCATTGAAGAATCCGCTTTGCTGCACCACCGACAGGATCTTTGCGCTGGCAAGCACCTCAAGTCCCTGCTGAGAATCGCAGCCAGACTATCCAAGCCAACGCATATGCACCTCAATGCCCCCAAAGTTCTCTCAGTGGAGGAGCCGGCACGCTTTCGACTGAAGACTGCCTGTTTCTGAACGTTTACGCTCCAGCGAACGCTACAAATCTACCTGTCCTCGTCTGGATTCACGGCGGTGGTTACGGACTCGGCAATGGTCGACAAGACCTCTCTGCCATTATCAACACCAACAACGACTCTTTCATTGGCGTCTCCATCCAATACCGTCTCGGTGCCTTTGGATTCCTGTCATCTGACGAAGTGTCCCGCTTCGGCTCCGTCAACGCTGGAATCCTTGATCAAACCTTTGCTCTGAATTGGGTGCAATCCTACATTTCCTCGTTTGGCGGTGACCCAACCTCGGTAACCATTTCCGGCGAGTCTGCCGGTGGTGGTAGCGTCATGCTGCAGACTATGGCCTATGGTGGCACTCTGGGAAACTCATTGTTCAAGAATGCCATTGCGGCTTCTCCTTACTTGCCCATGCAGTATGGATACAAAGACTGGGTGCCATCGCAATCGTACTACGCTTTTGCCGGGCTGGCGAATTGTATGCCTAATACCGCATATGGTTCTTCTGCTCGAACCATCTTTGAGTGTTTGGTCAATCAAGACACGGAGACTTTGCAATATGCCAGTTTCAATGTCTCGGCTAGTGGCACGTACGTACATTCGTTTTTTCTTTTGCCTCTCTCTTTTTGGACATGCAAGTTCTCGCACTGACATGATGGCAGGTATGGTACTTGGGGCTTCTTGCCAGTCACGGATGGTGTCTTCATCCAAGACGTACCCAGCCAACAACTGCTAGAAAAGAAAATCAACGGACAAAACCTGCTCGTCGGCAACAACGCCAACGAAGGCCCTCTTTTTGTCCCTCAGAACATCGACACCGAAGCCGACCTCGTCGATTGGCTCCAACTCACCTTCCCCCTCTTCAGCAACGACGATATAAGCCGTATCCTGCGCTACTGTACCTCTCCCCTTCTTCCCATGTTCTTCCCGTCCCTCTTCCACTAACACACTCCCCACAGACCCAAGCTCTAACGACACAGACTCGCCTTCAACACCAGACTTTGCAACCAACGGCCTGACGGGCGCGACAGCCATCAACGTCTCCTCGGTCGCCTCGGGCAACCAACAACGCGCCAACAACATCTACGCAGAAACGACCTTTGTCTGCCCTTCATACTGGATGGCCGAATCCTACACGGGCTCATCCCGCTCCGCCTTCCGCTACCAATACTCGGTCCCCGCCGCCCAACACGGCGCAGACGTGTCAGGCTACTTTGGCCCTGCAGCGCCGACCCAAGGCCCCGCTTTCGTGCGCGCCTTCATGACCATCTGGGGCCGCTTCGTCACCACTTCCAACCCTTCGATCCCGGCTGATGTCGCGGGCGTGAACGGCCAAGCCGCCGTACAGTTCCCGAAATTCAACGTCTGGAATCCTGTGCAGCTCAATCTCAACCAGACGGGTGGGATGGAGGTGCAGTCGACTGTCGTGAGTGGCGTCAATGCTACCGTCTACGTGGGTCCTGGGTTGGAGAATTCGTTCGAGGTCGTGGATGCCTATGCTTGGGAGGGTGGGAGAGGCCAGAGGTGTGATTTCTGGCGTTCTGTTGCAAGAATCGTGCCAGAGTAAAGCTGTGGGGCAATGAAAACAGCGAATGAGAGAGGAAGGGGGAAGAAACATGTAGTTCCAAGACTTGATCCTGGTAAATCCATTTTTGGTTTGGAGAAAAAATTCGTCGTTTTGTCGAGACCGTGTTTGTCTTTTTGCGGCTTCAAAAGGGTTCCGCTGTTGGAAGCTGATATCACGTATATATCCCCACGAGTAGATTTCCCAATGGATGCTGGGCGACGTCAATGGTCATACTGTCCAAAATTGACTTGAGCAAATCTAACATCTCGACCTTGTTCTTCAACATGCCAATCTTGTCAAGAAAACTTCCACGTCGACCTAGATGTTCAAAGGGGTATCGACATACATAGTAAACCACGCGGGAATTGTTTAAACTCGTGAATTTGATCTAATCTTTTCAATCAACGCTCTCACCACGTCTTTGCTATTCACACATTTTGCCTTTCCTGCAGGATATTTAGACCCTTTCTCCACGTACTTTGATGACAGACGTGAGAGTCTGCAAGGTGCAGCAGGTCCAGCGGGTACATGTCTGTTATTACGTTACTGGAATAGCGATTTGAGAGCTATCTCTTAGCATTAATTATATATAGCCGAGGCTCTTCTATACTTTAGAAAATCAAGTTCTTTTGGCAATTACATGTCGAAAACCTGTTGCTAAAGGTACAACCCTGGCTGCTCAATCATCCCAAACAAAGTTCTGGACCCATCACCAAGAGTTCTGAAGCTCATCAGCTCTTTGTGAACGGTGAATTGTTCTCTGGCCGGGCCGACGGTGACTGTGACCAGCACGCGGAAATGCTTGCTGTAGAAAGCCAGCGCTGAGACTTGCCTCGAAAGGCCACTCGTTGGGTCTCGAGACAGCGCCCTCCGGCAAGAAAGGCGTGCTCGGTTAGTCGACCGAAGTGGCCATGAACAAAAGATGATAGATTCGACAGAAGCCGAATGGGAAATCTGAAGAGCTGAAGAGGTGGTATGGGAGGAGGACGCCGATGCATACTATCCGATTCGAGCGACCAGAGTGGTTTGAGGCAGGTGTCAAGTTCAGCGAGACACTGCCAATGTGAGTAGTCAGACGGGACTTCCTCCATCAGAAATGAGCAAGTTGAATGGCGAAACGAGGAAAGAACAGAGACGCAGTAAAGTCGACCAAAGGTCATGATAATGCTAATGGTTGTTGCCGTATTGCTCGTTCGAGTCCCCGTATGTCCCACAACAGTCTATCCCAGTTCCGATTGCCACGAGAAAACAAAAAAAAAAAAAAAAAAAAAAAAAAGGCACAAACAGCCACCCACCAAACGCCTACCCGCGCCAAACAGACTTCAAAAACAGATGAGCCAGCCAGCGAAGAGAATGATGTGATGGTAGTAGTATTAAACAGGTCGGATGGAGAAGAACAGCAGTGAGGGTGTGAAGCAATCCCTCAACGAATGTCGAGCTGGAACTGCTTGAAGCGTCCGCTCATGGTCCGACATCTTGGACATTGTGCTATGCGCCCGCGTGATTGTTCTGCCATGAGTGCGTCGACGCAGCCTGCACATAGGCCGCAGATGCATTCTGTGCAGGCAAAGCATTCCTTGAGAATGCTGAGTCTACGGCAGCCTGCACAGTATATTTGGACCGGATTTGAAAACATGGGTGATGAATCTGACGATAAAGCTTGTGATGGCATGATGTGGAAGTTGTTGCCTGATTGATTCGAGTCGATCGAGGAAGAAACGGCAGTGTCCTCTACAGATGGGAAGGGCCCCAAGTCGAGAGCTGGGCCGTCGGCGTCGGCTGGAGGGGGTGTGAGGGTTTGCTGCAGTGGTGATGCAGTGTATGATTGAAATTGGGAACCGAGAGCGAAGGGAGCCAATGGTGTGCGTGCGCCGACTTGTGGCGACTTGTAGGGCGAAACGGGTATCTGTGGCCGGCAGTCAGTGGCAGGCGTGGGTGACAAAAGAGAGGTGGTTGCGAACGCACAGGTGTCAGGTCTCTGTCCTCTTCCGTGGCCGACGTGGCCGCGTCTATCAAGTCTTCCCACCTCTTGCCGTACATGTTAGGCTCGGCGCTGAGGGCCTTGCGGTTCTCGTTCTTGATCTTGTCCCTCTCGTGCTTTGCTTTGCGAGCACTCTGTGTCAGCGAGTTCTTGCGAGGACGGGAGCTGTGCGAGATGGAGCGCTGCATCGGGGGGAGCGTGTTCTGGCGGCTGGCCGGCGACTTGAGCAGCGACGTGTGGTCTTCTTGGTACTGGCTGTCGAGGAACTGCTGTCCAGCGGCGAGGGTGGGATCTACCATGTGAGCTCTCTTCGCGTCGATCACATGGTCGTTGAAATAGTTCTGACGCATGTACTTAGCGCTCGGAGCAGCGTCATCAGCGCAGTCAGGGCCTACTTGATCATTGTCCCATTCTCCGTCTGGCCGAGCATAGTGCAGTTGTGCCAGGGCAGCAGCCGCGCTCGCAGCCGGGATGAGAGACCCCCGTCGGTATTCTGCTGGCAGTCCGTAGCCGTCGGGCGCTATCTGCACAGGACCCAGCCCGCCTTGAAATCCGTATGAGTCATATGCAACGCTCACGGGCGCATGAAACACACCTGCAGAGGGTCCTCCAACTGCATACTGGTCACTGCTGTTATGGTGGTGGTGGTGGTCTGCAGGCTGTGATCGAGGTTGGCGTGGGGCAGACGTCGGCGACCACAACTCTACTCTGGGCGGTCGCTCAGAGGGCGGCGAGTTGACCATCAAGTCGAAGCTCTCCTTGGTCGCCGGCAGCTTGGGAATGTAGTATTCCGGGTGCGCTCGCCGGATATGCTCCTGCATTGAGCGGAAACGCTTCTCCTATATCGCTTTGTAAGTCGCGTTTCCACCATGGCCGACCGCAAGTATTGCGATGTCGAGGTGCAACTCGCGGGGTAGACAGGACAACATGGTGCATGGCTAAGAACGACAAGATAGGACAACATGGTGCATGGATAAGAACGACGGAGACAGGAATACACGGTCAATGACAGCAAGGTAGTGAATATGACAAGACGAGACAGAAAGCAGAGAGAAGAAATAGGGAGGACGCACGCCCAAGCATTTCTTGCGACAATTGCTGCCATCAGCAGACTTGATCGGACAGACAACCTCATTGTCCGGATCAGACGTGTGATGGTTAGACGTGTGGTTCAACTTGGGAGCCATGTCGATTGAGGAGTCGAGTCTCGCAGAGCTTGAGCTGCCAGCTTGACCAACAAGCCGCAAGGCACCTGCACCAAGCTAATGATGACGATGATGGATGGCTGTGTGTCGGGGCGAAGGGATTACCAGCTTAGGCGGATACGTCCGGCGAGGGGTAAGGAGCTGTCATGGAGCTCGATTGGAGCTCGATCAAGCTTGTCCACTTTACACGGGAAAAAGAAAGCAATCTTGGTGGACGTGTAGCTGGCGCGCGATGAGATTTTGGACGACTTATGTACGTGACGATAAGAGAGAGGAGAGAGAGAGTCGGAGAGGAGCTGCACACAAACGCGCCCTGCCCCACACCGTACGGTACGCGGGGCGAGCACAAAGCAAGAGAACAGAAAGAGGCCACGGCAGCTCAGGAGCCTGAGACAGACCCTTGGACGATTGCGACCGCAACGCCGCCGAAACTCAGCTCACCAAGTAATGACTTCACCGCCTTGCCTGCAATCTGCCATTGGCTGCGGCGCGTCCGGCACGTCTTGGTCCAAGACAAGTTCTCTCAAAGACGTTCGTTTCTGTCTGATCTGGACCTTTGAACAACTTGCACGTCGTCGCCAATCCATCCCTCAGTGGTCGTTAGATGTATCTCACCTGAGTCGTCCGACGAGAAGAGAGCTCAGAGCTCAGAGCTCTCTTCACATGCTTGTCCAAGCGCACGGTCGTTCGAGACGGCTGAATCTAACGCCAAAATAAAGCTGGAACCTAATTTTTAACTGACCGTTTATCTATCAACACCACTGTTTCGGACATGTACATATCGTTAGTGTACACAAGATTGAGAAAGTGAGCTCGCCTCTGAGATGCTGTCACTCCGGCCAGTTTTAATCTTCGCGACCCTGGACAATAGCCACTGGTCCTGAGTAGACACGACGTCCGCGGACGAAATATGTGATCAGAGCTCCAACAACAACCGCGACAAACATGACAGGCGCCCAGTTGAAATTGTCCACTGTGACCGGCTGAGCATTGGGCCAGAAGCCTAGAATCATGCATTAGCGATGCCTTTACGGAAGTGTTGATCCACACTTACACCAGAAGAAGACTTCCCAAGCAAAAAGCAGACCCACAAGGTTGACCACCACTCCCCAACGACCAAGACTCCATCTCGCTTTGGGAAGGAGATGAGGTGCTGTCATACGTCTGTACAGCACACAGCTGATGGAGATTGCATACGTGCCCATCTGAGCGACAGCACCCAAAGAGATGATTGCGTTGAAGGCCGCCGAAGATCCAATGTTAATCAATGACAAGATGATGGTGAAGATTGCTGAGAAGATGACAGCATTGACTGGAATCATGAGCTTTGGATTGACATGTCCCAGCCATCGCGACCCAGGCAGACCGCGGTCACGGGCGAAAGCATAGGTCTGTCTTGCCGTCGAGGCCTGGTAAGAGATATTACCCGCCATCAACAGCACCATCATCAAAACAGTCAGGACAATGGTGCCTTCCACAGGCATCGCTTGTTGGAACGCGTACATCATGGGATATCCGGTTGCGTCGTTGATAGCATCCTCGATTGATGGCATGGCAAAGAGGAAAGAAACGAGCATGATCAGGCCAAGCAGACCGTTGACAATGTACGTCCACCACTGAACGAGTGTTAGCAGGTAAGAATGACAAAATCTGTCTCAAGACCACACACCATAGCTCTGGGGACCGAAAGTCCAGCATCCTTGACCTCCTCGGACATGTGAGCCGCTGCGTCCGAGGCTCCCAGGAATCCGACGGCAGAAATTTGACCAATCATCAGAGCGAGACCCATTGTCTGCCAACCACCGTCGTTGGTGAAGTTTAGGAAAACTTCGCTCGCAGGCACATGTGGACTGAGTACCCAGAATACGACCATGATGGCAAGGAACCCAGCAACATGCAGAACCATGACTGCATTCTGCATGCTTGGCAACCAGTGGTTCAGCCAGATGTTGAAGAGGACGCAAACAAACATGACAGGGAACACGAGCAAGGTGCCTTGCCATCCAGGAGCGGCATAGTTGGGGTCCTTGATGACCAACAGAGATTGGATCAGAGTTCCACAGAGGAAACCTCCAGAAGCATTTCTAAGACCAGTCAGTATCATGACTACTAGAGAATGCCTTGCGACGCATACCCGGCTTGCCAACTCAAGGTCGATACCCAACCTGTAATGTATGAAAGAAACTTTTGACAACTTGGAGGTGCGAACTAGACGAGTGTCAGCAACCGGAAAAACCAGCACTCTTCTCTTTGACTCGCTTACCTCAGATACCCAATGGTATTGTCCACCACTGAAGGACTGTCAGGAACATTTTCAAATAGCACGAAAGACTGACTGACCATGTAGGTGCCATTGAACTCATTTCCGCCAGACTGGCAATGATAAAGCCGTACCCAACCATGACCCATAGATAGCTCCAGAACAAGCCGGCGCGACCACCATCAACAAGACCTTGAGCACAAGCTAGCAGAACCCACTCCCATGTTGCCATCAGGATGGCTGTGAATGACAACAGCGAGACTTGACGGAACACTCTCTACACCAATGTTAGAGATCTTCAAGAAGAGAGGACGTGCATCAGCGAGAGCTTACGCGAAGCTCCTGTTCTTTGCCCATACGCATCATGTCCTTCTTGTCAGAAGGCACAGAGCCATACATGTCCGTCGTCTCATCCGACTCTTCATCCCTTGGATAGTCATTGTAGTCTCCAATCTCGAATTGCGCATGACGAGTAGCGGCGGCTGTTTTTGTTGGCTGACTACTCGAGTCTCCGATCTCACGTTCGCCGAAGCGAATAGCGCTACCCTTGTTGTCTTCCGAAGACGTCGACATCGTTATGGCAGCGGGTAAGGAACTTGACGACCAATGCGCAGAGAAACACCTTGAGGCTCCAACACTTGGAAACTCTCAAGGAACAGAGAGGGAAACGAGGAACGTGTCTCAAGGACAGTTCAAGTCATATACTTCAGCGGCCAATATACATCTTTTCGTCTATCCAATTTAGTTCAATGGCTAGATCGTCCACTTCAATCCACCTTCCGTGTTGAGGCAGCGAAGGGCATCAACAGCGAATGATCTCTGCACACTATCTGCACGCCCTCTGCTGATGCAACATGCCGTGTAAAGCATGGACAATAGCCCGGACCCAGTGTTCATTGTGCATCAAGCCTTATTTTATTTTCCCGCCTTTATATGCAAGCCCGCATACCTCGCGGCAGCCATGTTCTGGGTATATTACTCCGTGCCTGGTTATTTTTCGCGCACGTTAAGGATGTCGAAGGATGAATATAGTTTGTAGGTCGAGACTTGGGGTCGTTTAGGAGATGACCCCTCAGATCAGCGTAGAGTGCCGGAGAGGGGTCTGGGCTTCGAGGGTTGTATATCAATAGATTAGCCGCGATAAGACGACACCTCCTTCACACCACAGACTAAGTCTTGCTTGTAATACACACAACATATGAACTGGGATTTTCAAAGGGTAAACTCAATTGATCCTACTGTAAATCTGTCGCAGATGACGGGAACTGCTGACGAAAGCAAGACGGATGTTTCATCTCATATATTTTGCTGCGCCGCAAGCAAGACCATTGGATTGTGCCGCCTTTATCAACTGATAAGACAAACAGCGCTTATAGGTCTATCATCCAAGCCATCACGCTTGCTAGATGAGCATGCTTGTCGCGTCTGTCCTTCCTGCCGACCGCCTACCACTCACGCGGTATGCCCATGGACGCCACCGAGCTTTGATCTCGCGGCAAAAGCTTTGCAAGTTGAAGCTATTGATAATTGAACGTGCGAGGGTGCATATGCAGGGCACCAACTCAGATATGATGCCGCTTGGGTCTGCTCATCAGCACCATGTCGTTTGAATGAGCATCCTCCTTCGGTATTCGCGTCTAACCACGAACACATTGCCCTGGAGGACTTCACTGTTCTGTGTCGAGTGCTTGAGTACGATGAGACTTCACAGGATTCCCCCAATATGGATGGCTCCGTGACCCAACCCAACCCAACCCAACCTCATCTCACCTGCAGACGCCATGAAGTGCCATGTCGATCAGTTCATGAAGCACGGCTAAGCATGAGCACACTCGCACATACCTTGGCCCAGTTTTGCTTCCACAACATCCGGACGGTTCGGCAAGCGAAACAACCAACCAAGCATGTCGCTTGCGCACTCTATCGGTTCACGGGCCGTTGACGAGGGCAAACTTGCCGGCTGAAATCACAGCCACAAGCACAACCAAGGCCTATCAAGCCTTCGTCTCATGAAGACCAAAGAGCCGAGCACCAATCTCGGCCGTGGATGGAAAATTCCATCCATGATAACGTGAGCCAGGCGCATGTCCTAGAGGAGATAGACTCGCTCACAATAAAGGGATATGAAGTTGCATGCAGACCCTGCTGGTATTTTGTAATGCTTTTGTGTCGCTCCTTTTGAACGTTTGTGTTGCCGCTATACGATGCTCATATGTCTACTAACCTGACGACGGTTAATGGTGATCCTCTCCCTCCGGGTACTTACTATTTCTCTCGCATCACCGATACAGACCATGCCGGCTATGTCTGGATTGTGGCATTACTCTCCTTGATATATCCTTTTGGCACTCTGTTGGTGCGAGTAAATGTCCGGTGAGTCGAATGGTCAAAAAGTTGAGATCATCACCTAAGCTGACCATTCATCCAGCTGGGGTCTTTATGGTGCCGACGATTGGGCATTGATCGCAGCGACAGTAAGTAGGTCTGCCCACAAGAGGATCACCATCTAACCTGAATATCAGTTCATAGCCACCTGTCAACACATACCTGTCTTGGTCGGATTGAGGTCAGGTTTTGGTCAATCGAGTAAAGTGCTCGAACAAAACCAGATCCCAGACATCAATGAGGTGCGTTAGCGCGTCAAGGAGACGACAAAACTTACAGCTGATTCATGCAGGCTCTTTTCGCTGCTGAAGTACTCTTCATCCTGGCATACACACTCTCGAAAATATCGCTCGCTCTGTTTGTCAGACGTCTCTTTTTGCACAACCGAAAGACAAACATTATATTATGCTGGTTCTTGCTGGCAATCACCATCTTTTGGGGGGTGGTTGCGCTTTTTGTGCTTCTGATCAATTGCTCGCCGGATCACTACTTCGGCAAGGCGAATAGCTGCCCATCATACGTCAGTATGATCTTCATTCAATGTGTTGGCACAACTCACCTTTCACTAGATTCCTCGATGGCGAGCTGTGACAGCATTCGACATTGTCACTGAGGTTGCACTCATGGTCATACCTTCTTATCTGGTATCTGGTGTTATGATAGGTTCACGTCCCAAGATGCTTGTCATGTCTGCCTTCGCCTTCAGACTTGCGTAAGTTTTGCACAAGCTCGCAGTATTCTGATACTGATTTGCTTCAGTGTGATCGGATTTGCTATAACACATTTACGACGATTATCCCAGACAGTCGACGCCAAAGATACAGGTTTCTCTTTCATACCGCCAGCAATCTGGATCCAGATATGGCTGGGCTGGTCTCTTGTGTCGGCATCCATACCGTCATTCAGGGCGTTCATGAGCCCATTTGATAACATCACGGTCGCAAAGACAGACGACACACACAGCGCTTCGCGGTCCGAGTTGAATGGCGCGTATCTAATGATGGGACCCATGCCAAAAAGCAGTCACCGCAACCACGTCGCATCAGCACGATCAGCAACCCAAGGACTCAGCCTAAGCTCAAAGCTAGGCACAAGGACATCAGTCCACCACGAATCCCGCGACCGTCATGCCGACGAGAATCGATCGATGGAGAGCTGGCATTCGCACGCGCAGATCATTCGCAAAGACGTCGAATGGGAGATTCGACACGATCATGAGCCGGTGTAAGTAACTCGAGGCGGGCAGGGACAGGTACATGGCTACAAGAACCCTGTTGGCCGTCTTGTCTTGACAGGCAGAAGAAAAGAGGTGTCATCTCGACGCGATTGTGCCTTGGTCCATGAAGTCATTTGAGTTTGTGATTCGCGAGGGACTGCCGATTGAGCTTCAGGTAGTGTGGAGGCTCGTTAACCGAACCCCGAATGCAAGTAGCCCTAGCCGAGATCCTGCATCGCTCTCGTTAGTAGTTCTGCGTTGGCAGAATCTGAGACAGAACGCAAAGAGGATGTTTGTAAGTCTAGGGGGATTGCAAAGCGCCCATGACCATATGCCTGTTCCAATATCAGATCTGTCACCGTTGTTTTCCCTATTGTTCAGCTCGTTGTTCCGTATCTGGCCAGGCCGCGTGAGCCTGCCTCGATCAAAAGAACGCGATCCGGTGGCGCCCGGGCTCTGCAGATCTGGGTCCCGTATCCACTTTTAGCTCGGTTGTTGTTTCTGTTCTTGCAACGGCCAAACATTAAGGTCGTTTTTTCAAGTTTTACTCGAACATGCCTCAACGGAAGCCACGAAGGCATTCTTTCCCTTCTCCTGTCATCTTCGTTTCTCTCGTGCTCTGGTTCTTGTGAGGAACAGCGAGGACAATCGTCATGGCTATGAATGTGAAGCCTCTGAATGCTGATACAACATTTTTGATCGACTTTATCCCTCCGTTTGCGCCTGTGCACTCATCGGCTCGGTTTCCTGGATCGTTTACTGTCTTGATCGATCCTTGGGTAACGGGCAGTTCTTCTGTTTGGACAGAGTCATTTCAGATTTCACACCACACGACTTCACCATGCATTTCATCTCTGCGAGAAATCCCGGAACCAGACCTTATAATCATCTCGCAAGATAAACCGGATCATTGCCACAAGAAGACTCTATGTACACTGCCAGCGGATTCAAGGGTGCGGATTCTGGCAACTCCAGTGGCTGCGAAATTGATTCGCTCTTGGAAATACTTTACCCATGCCAACATTGAAACGATGCAGCCGTATGATAGCAGAAATCAGGACACGGTAGTTCGCATTCCGATCGCAGGATATTCTTCATTCAGCATGGGCGGCGAAGTCACCATCTCATACATGCCGCAGCGGATGGATCCGACCAGGTTGCACAATGCGATTGGCCTCACATATCGAGCGCCAAATAGCACGACAACATCGGTGAATGGATCTGTTGTCAACCTTCTGAATCTACCTCCATCACCACAGGACTCTCCGATGGCGGGCAATTTCCCAGACCCCATGAACACTCAACACGAAATGTTGACACCGCCCGACACTCCTGTGGAGCTTGAAGGAGACTCGCCTGTTTCACCACTACGCGAGAAGACCATCAGTGTGCTATACAGTCCTCACGGCGTCTCGTACGCTGCCGTCGAGCCATATGCTTCATCGCATCTGACCAAAGAGTTTGCTCTGCCATTGACCGCACTTTTTCATTCTATCAATACCGAAGAGAATCCTTGGTTCATGGGCGGTGTCGTGGCGGCAGGATATCCCGGAGGCGCAGAAATCATCCGAAAATTAGGTGCTCGATATTGGGTCAGCGCGCATGACGAAGTCAAAGACAACAGAGGTTGGTCTGTGGCTTGGATCAAGAGCAAAGTGTATACGGCAGAAGAAGCGCAGCAAAAGTTGGACGAAGAGATGAAAAGCATTGCATTTCATAGGAAAGAGGTTCCCCAAACACAGGTCATCAGATTGGATGTCGGAGAACGTCTACGTATTGTTTAGTTTGGGAGTTTGATGTTTCTTTAGCGAGCATTTAACGAATAATGGGTAATGAATCATAATGAGAGCATAACACAAGAGTCAAAGTTCTGACAGCAATACTTCTGATTACTCGTTCCTCCGAGGCAGCACACCTCTTGGATCGTACACTTTTTCTTGACAGCCTCCAGCCTGCCAAAATTCCTGCCAAAAACCTGCACAATGTCAGTTGAGACGATCAAGTCGGCCGCTTGCAAAGAAAAACTTTACCGCTTCACGATCATTCCACGCCTGCAAAAAAATTTGTGAAAATAATCCGCCTCCTCAAATCCCTCTCCCACAATCATCTTGCCGGCACCTTTAAGGCTATCCAACGCCTTCAAGTCCAACTCAGTCGGATAATAACCATCATCCAACCTCCCAGTGCCCAACTGCAACAAATGCTGATTCTGCGTGTGCGGCCAAGTGCATTCATCACTTCCATCCGCAGACCCGAACACAGCTTTTTGGAAAAGCTCGAGAAGGACAAAAAGTGCCAGTGTGGAGTTTGGTAGGGCAGAGGGAGATGGTGGTGTCTAGCCAGTCCCAGGCGCAGAGAATGAGGTCTGCGGTCATGGTCTCGTTGCTGAGTGTCATGTTGGTCATGTTTGCCGAGCAGAGGCCTTCTGCCGCTTCTACGCCATCTACACCATCTAATCAGCACGAAGGATAGGTCAAGGGCTTGGGAGATGCGAAAAACAAGAGGGAGGTGCTTACCGCCGTGGATGTTGATTTGTGGCAAGCTCATGAATTTTGTCAAGAGAATCGCCCCCTCGATCTCGAGTGCCCATTTGAAGATTGCTCTGCCGTGTTCTTGGCCCGCAGGGTCGAATACCCAGATGGCGATGCCGGGTCGGAGAGTGGCTCCGATGAAGGCGCCTTGCATCAAATTCAGGTTATAAAGATACATTGCTGTACCAGGCCACACCTCCATCCTCTTGCTGGACTCTGCAACCTTTTCGGGTGCAGGTTTTTGTGGGCTTGCCAGGTTTTAGATTCGGATTGGTGAGAAGGTGAGAAGGTGAGGAAGGAGTGAGGGGGTTGGTTGGACGTAGGATGTGGAGGAGGGAGGCTTCTAAGTTGAACTCATCGAGGGTTGACATCGTGGTGTGGCAGGTGTGAGAAGCGGCGGTATGGATGAGAACGAAGTGGAGAGACTTTAGTGTATTGCAACCGGTGAGTGGTTGAATAGAGGATGATTTCATACAGATGCATGTCCCTAGTGCTTACACAGCCAAGGCAAACCGTAGTAGCACAGACGTATCATATGGGGAAGTGTGATTTGTTGGATAAATTTCGATGATTTGCAGCGATAGCGTTTCATAATAGTCCTTTGTCATGACAGTCATACATGGTCTATGCTGCTTGTGTTCGGGGCGTGTGGTACGTGTATGTCTTTGCTGCCACCATATCGAGTCAAATCCATACATGAACGCATGCGGTAGAATACCCGTACGTTACCCACGGAAACCGAGTCCTGGGCCCTTGGCAAAGCAAGTGTTTGCATCTCAGCACTTGAAACCTGTTGATTCATTGTAGTCATATGAACGGCGCAACAACCATTATTCGAATCTGATGTGATACAGCCGATGTCTCCGCAGGTACGCTCAAGAAAACACGATATAGTCAGTTGTCCGTATTTTTTGAAGTACGGGCAGCGTAGGCCAGAAGCTCCCGGAAACCTTATTGCTTGTCGTGGTTTCCAGTCTGTTGATCCCGAGCTTGTGGTGTAAGCAAGTTACACCGAATCATCCATCTTTTCACACAGCGCCTTCAGTATGGACGAGCAAAGTGTTTGAGTTGATCAGACTGTAAGTTCTTCTCTTGAGCATATGATGATGTTGATTTCAGTCTTGGATCTGCCCATTCGGGACTTGAGCCGGCTGATTCGGTGTCGCCGCCGCGGATGCGTTGTTCGATCGAAGAGTCAATAGGGTATCATCGGGATGTAGTAGATCTGTAACTTCTTCGTTGGGCTGCTCGGTGTCCTTGCTCAGGGTCAGTATATGTTTGATACACAATCCTTGAGGAATCTCACAAATATCCTCCAGAATTGGATTCTGTCCGGCTCAGGACTTTTCATGACCTGTTCTTTTGCCCAAAGCAATGCTGAGGCCCAATTGGGGTTTGCTTCGAGCACGTCGGCAGGAAGATTCAATCCGTTCACAATCCGCTTACCC